>PVJI01002234.1:0-151003 GCA_004026765.1 Micronycteris hirsuta | reverse complement strand
GAGTATTCTTGAATGTAGGTCCTTGACTTTCATGACTTCGAATACTTCTCTCCAGCCCCTTCTGGCCTGCAAGGTCGCTTTTCAGAGATCAGCTGATAGTCTAATGGGAACTCCTTTGTAGGTAACGCTCTCCTTTTCTCTTGCTGCTTTTAAGATTCTCTCCTTATCTTTAATCTTGACTAATGTAATTATGATGTGCCTTGGTGTGTTCCTCCTTGAGTCCAACTTCTTTGGGACTCTCTGAGCTTCCTGGACTTCCTGAAAGTCTATTTCCTTTGCTAGACTGGGGAAGTTCTCCTTCATTATTTTTTCAAATAAGTTTTCAATTTCTTGCTCTTCTTATTCTCCTTCTGGCACCCCTATGATTCGGATGTTGGAATGTTTAAGGTTGTCCCAGAGGTTCCTAAGACTCTCCTCATTTTTTTGAATTCTTGTTTCTTCATTTTGTTCTGGTTGAATGTTTCTTTCTTCCTTCTGGTCCAAACTCTTGATTTGAGTCCCAGTTTCCTTCCCATCACTGTTGGTTCCCTGTAGATTTTCCTTTATTTCACTTTTGATAGCCTTCATTTTTCCCTCTAATTTGTGACCATATTCAGCCAATTCTGTGAGCATCCTGATTACCACTGTTTTGAACTGTGTATCTGATAGGTTGTCAATCTCTTCATCGCTTAGTTGTGTTTTTTCTGGAGCTTTGATCTTTTATTTCATTTGGGCCTTTTTTTTTGTCTCCACTTGCCTGTTACATAGTAAGGGGTGGAGCCTTAGGTGTTCACGAAGGCAGGGCAACCACGTCATTGTGTTGTGACGCTGTATGTGGGGGAGGGGTCCAAGAGGGAACAATGCTGCTTGCTCCGCTCTCTGTCAGTTTTCAGTCACTTCCCCCACTGCCCACAAGCAGATTGGGCCCTTCTGGTGCTGATTCCCAGGTGGGTGGGTCTCTCCAATGAACTCTCCTATGAGGCTGGGAGTTTCTCCTGCTGCCTCAACCCCCACAGGTGTTTTCAGCCAGAGGTTTGAGGCTTTATTTCCCTGTGCTGGGACCCTGGGGTGTGCAGTCTGTCTCGATCCCCAGTTCTTCCTCCTGGTTTATCCGCATGCGAATGTGGGACCACCAGGTCTGCAATCTGCTGCCTGGCTGTGAGTCCTATCCACCCAGCTGCCCATCTCCGCCCCTCCTACTGGTCTGGGTGAGTGTTTCTTCTCTAACTCCTTGGTTGTCAGACTTCCATACAGTGCAATATTCTGTCAACTCTGGTTGTTTTTAAAATTTTTTTAATTTGTTGTCCTTCTTTTGGTTGTACAAGGAGGCACAGTGTGTCTACCTATGCCTACATCTTGTCCGGAAGTCTGACAGAACTTCTCATTATCTCACATGTTAAAAATGTCTTACCTATGCTTGTTCTTCCTCTTTCAGCATGAAAATTATCTTTTTTTGTTTTTTATTGAAATACAAACTTACCATCACATTCACTTAAAAAAAGTAGCTTCGTAGAGAACATGGAAAGAAAAGTGCACCTTACGTGGTTCATCAGCAGGCATACTGCTTTTTTTTTTTTTTAAGATTTTATTCATTTATTTTAGAGAGAGGGGAAGGGAGGGAGACAGAGAGGGAGAGAAACAGCAATGTATGGTTGCCTCTCACATGGCCCTCACTGGGGACCTGGCCCGCAACCCAGGCATGTGCCCTGACGGGGAATCGAACCGGGCCCCTCTGGTTCCCAGCCCGCGCTCAATCCACTGAGCTACACCAGCCAGGGCGGCATACTGCTTTTTTCTAGAAGCAAAGGATGGCCTGGGCTTCAACGCCAAGGGAGGGAGGGAGGGCAAGAGTGAGAGCAGATACGTAGAGGCAGAAAAAAGCAGGGCCTTGACTTTGTCTAATCAGAAAGAGATAGAGAATTCCTTTCAACAATTTCGTCTCATTACTAGTTTGTCATTCCTCATTCACATCAGATAGTCATTTATCGAGTATCATAGACAGACTTAGACACACATTTATTTTTTATGTAGTTTGGAGTTTATGCTACCCAAGTCCGTCTTAAGTGCCTCTTCTACTCTAGACACTGATACCTTTGGAGAGACTATGTAGTATTGTATATACATATTGAAGTGTATAATCACATGCCAAAGCAAATATCAAATTTTGCTGCAAAACTTTGACAGAATTTTGTCTAATTTTTCTTTGAAATTATTAAACTATGAATAAATTATTTAATTTATGCTTGGTTATCATTTGTCAAAAATTATATAATATTATGGATTTATGTAGAATGAAATAAAATCTACACTTCAACTATTTTTCAATTGTAATGAAACTTCTTTAGAGTATTAATTTCATAATTAATGAATTTTACATATTACATGTGTAGACATTTAATTTAAAATGTTATTAATCAAAAGAATATGCATAAGCACAACTTTTGTTTTGAATGTTTGTATTTTTTAAATTAAATACATTCACATGGTAAACAAATCGATCAGTCAATTCAGAAAAGTAAAATCCTTTTTCTTATCAGCTATTCCCATTTTTTAGAGTCTAGAAGCAACCACTGTTGACAGCGTCTTGTGTGTCCTTGAAGAAAATTTGCATACATACCCCTGCATGATATATAGCTATAAAAATACACAAATAGCCCTGGCTGGTGTGGCTCAGTGGATTGAGTGTTAGCCTGTGAACCAAAGGGTCGCTGGTTCAATTCCCTATCAGGGCACATGCCTGGGTTTCAGGCCAGGCCCCTAGCTGGGGGTGTGCAAGAAGCAACCGATGGATGTTTCCCATTCCTTCTCCCTTTTACCCTCTCGCTGAAAATACATAAATAAAATATTTTTTAAAAAATACACACATAGTGCATGATGATTATTGTTATGCATCAAGCTATTCACTTTGTAATTACTATGGTTTTTTTTCATACCTATAGATTCATCTCATTGTTTTCAAGTGTTGCATAACAGTTTACAAGATGAACTATATAAATATTTATCTTTCTGGGAGTAGTTGCGTTCTGGGTGACCTCTCCTGCCTTTTATTTAAAACTGTATTAATGTTGCTGGGCTGTTGATGTAATTAATCTTTTTTTATTAAAAAAGAAAAAGAACCATCCCTTAGGGTGTGGCTATAGTAACAAATTCAACAGGGGACTCTGGGAGTCAGTAAAGACCAAGAAAGGGCGTTTGAATTTGCCCATTGGGGAGAAGAGATTGCTCCTGGTTACACTTTCAATGGAGACCAAAACCACGTGGAAAGGCAAAAGTAACTACCAGGGCAGGGCATTTGTTACAGGAATTTGCCAAAGACAGGTAGAAACAGGACAGCACCTTTAAAGAGCAATAAAGTTGAGCAAAGGCTTAGTTCCTTCTTGGAAAGGCACAGACAAAACAGGTGTAAACTCTGCCCCCTTGGCTGTGATCCCTGTAAACCTAAAGATGACCGGATTAACATCGGTAGCATCTAACAGAGCTTCTCCACTTTTTTCCTTCCATTTCTTTCAAAAGGGAGGGAGCACAGGGCACGAGTCTTCATACATGATGCTCTCGAAAGGTCAGGACCGGGGCATTGGGAAGGGAGTGAAGCCGCTCAACGGTAAATGCCTCGCTTTTCACCTGCCTCGCTTTTCACCTGTCTGTGTCCTGCAAGCTCTTCTGGAAGATGCGGGCCGTGGGAGTGTGTTACACTTCAGATCCAGAAATCAGATTTGCCTCAGTGAGGGTCCCTGAGAGCTTTCCCAGGAGGGTGTTTGTTGTGAGGAAGTGGGTGGAGAGAACAAAATCACTGGAAAAAATAATGACTAGCTTGAGGAACAGAAATGCCTTTAGGCAAAATTACCCAGTTTGACAGTTACTCTTTTCCTGTGAAGTTCTGGAAGCAATGCCCCCTTCTTTGCTTACTTTAGGGATTACCCCTCACTGGGAGGAATTTCCTGTTAGGCCCAAGGGAAGGAGGTGCCAGGCCAGGGCAGATATATTTCAAACAAACCTTTGCATCTTTCCACACTTCTCAAATTAGTTTAAGGCAATAGTTAATAAGCCTCGTAGTTAAGTCCTGTAAAAAGCTATTGTTTCAGGAACTGCAGGTACAGCACCCACCCTGACTCCGGGAGACCACAAGCGATTGACCTTTGTGCTCCCAAAGAGTCCACAAGCAATCAAGGTGGTATCCGAGCCCTGTGTTCCAGGGAGAGGCAGCCGCCCAGCACACAGATAAAGAAAATCACACAGGTCACAGGACCCAGGACAGAGATAAAGAAAATCACAGGTCAGTGGATGAAAGGATGCTGGGGAAATTGCTGGACTGCAGCGTTATATCTGATTAACCTCTTTTCTGAGTTCCAAATCCCTTACCGACACTTTTTTCCCTTGAATTCCAAATCCCTTACCTCCGCTCGCCCCTTATAAAAAGGCTGGCTTGAAAGGGAATGTAAGACGGTCTGTGAGGGTGCAAACCTGCTGTCTTCTCATCGCCGACCCTCTGAATAAAGCGCCCACGAAGATTCCATCCCTGTCTCTGCTTATTGGGTCTGGTAGGTCACAGGCAGCACGAACGCCAGCTTTTCCAGTTTCAAAATCATGCTGTGTAAAGAGCATTCTCTTCTAATACCTAAAACCCTCACTGTTTAGGTTGAATCCAGGTCTTTTGGGTATTTTATGATGGTCAGGTGGGCTGGCAGGGGGTACGGGATCAGCACAGGGAGAGAAAGTGACTTTTCTTGTTAATATCGTTTGAATTTTGGATTATGAACATGCATCATTTTATTTAAAAAATATGAAGTTGTTGTTTTAAAGACTTGATTAAGGCCAAGAAGAGAAATTTGGGTTGTGTTCTCTGGTCAGCATAAGGTCCTGGGTTTACTTCATTTCAGACCCTTTGGTTGGGGTGGTCGCTGACGCGGGCCGTGAAAGAATTCACCGAGGAGAAAGTGCGGAGAGCGAAGACTTTATTCACTGTCCAGCAGAGGAGCGGAGCAGGGCGTGGAGAGATACAGAGACACCAGCATGGAGGGCTGGGGGCTTTGAGCTTTTATTGGGTATAGTTGGATTTAAAAGGGGGGCCCCTGGCCTGTTGGGGTGTTGTGACAGGAGGCTGCAGTTTGTTCCATTATTATCTGCTGCCCGGGGCTGTAGGGAGTGGGTAGTTCCGTTCTTCCATAATGTCCAGTCCTGGGGACACCAGCTCAGAAGGGCAGAGTGGCCGTCAGGTTTCACCGGGTCACAGGCCTGCTCGGCCAATGGCACTGACTTTGATCATTTTACCTATTTTGTTTCTCGTGTGTTTTTTTACTCCTCACCCGAGGATATGTTTATTGATTTTAGAGAGAGAGAAACATCGATGTGAGAGAGAAACGTTGATCAGTTGCCTCTTGTATGCACCCTGGTCAGGGATCAAACCTGAAACCTAGGTAGGTATGTGCCCTGACCGGGAATAGAACTTGCAACCTTTAGGTGCACAGGACGATGCTCCAACTAACCAAGCCACTTGGCCAGGGCCAGGCCCTATTCATTCATTTGATTTGTGATCTCGTAGTGTAACCTTTTTGTTTAGGGGCCTCTTTCGGCGAACCACGCCCCAATCTAAGTTAACTAGTCTAAACAGGTCAATTTATGTGCACTATCTCTTTCTTCCACCGCACTTTTGTTTTTCATCAGCAGACAAAACATCTTGTTAAATACACAGTGTCACCTCCGTTGGAGTCTCAGGCAGATGCCAGCCCTGCTGCTTAGTGGCCATGTGACCTTGCAGATCTTGTAAAACATTCTGGAAGGTGCGGGGGTCAAACACATGGTACCAGAGATGTGACTTTGGGCAGTGAGTACACAATGCAATATACAGATGATGTGTTATAGAAATATACACTTGAAACCCATATAATTATATTAACCAGTGTCACTCCAATACATTGAGTTAAAAAGCACTGTGGGGTTCAGTTTCCTCATGTGGGGCTGTGGAAGGTGCACTTACTAGGCCAGGAGTCAAAGGGTGGGGGCTCGACTTCTGGTTCTGCCGTCTTGTTGCTGTCCGATACTGGGATACTGGACAGGCTTGGCCTGTGAGCTTCCGTTTCGGTGAAACGGAGATGAATCTTATTATAGGGGACATTGAGAAGGTGAGATGAGAGATATGTGTCCAGGACACATCATCTGTCAGGCCATGTTAGTGTCTTTTCTTTCCTTTTTGTGCTGTTTTCTTTTAACTTTGTAAAACCTGCCTGTTACTGAGATTCCTTTCCTCTCAGGGTGCTTTATAAACTGGAAAGCAGAGTATGTGGTTGGTTTGGCACCAGGCAGACACAGGGCCCCGGGCCGTTAATTTCTTTGACCTCTCTAAATTGGGCTCGAATGCCTCTGTTTTTCTAGATGGAAATTAGGTAAGCTTTTCCAGGAGCTCCACCCCGAAGCATGCTGGGGCTGGGGCTACCCTCCAGAAGGCCTCCCCATCACTGCCATGAGGGGCTTAGCATCAGGGACCTGCTGGGGATTGCTTTGAGGAACCACCTGGTAGCTGGCTTCTCCCCCAGGACGAGGGAAGCTGCTCCGGCTTTTAAAACCCAGCACTAAAACCCAGTTCACACTCGGAAGCCCACCTGATGAGGATGGTAATGTTAACGGTGCTGATACTATTTAACCACACCTGCGGCCTGCTGTGTGCACTGTGATCTGGGTGAAGTCGGAATGCATTCAGCTCCGTATTTAATTTGAACATTGAGGATTTTATTGCTTGTCTGCCTCCTCTGAAGTTTTACTTCTACAGGCACACCAAGGTGTAAAATTAAAGCTCTGAACCAGACAGAGTGAGAGGAGGGAAAAGAGAAGACCGTTAACCTAAAAACTCGTAATTTAGTCATTTTAATTAGTTTAGAAATGAGTCCGAGGTACAAGTGGAAATTTAGAAGAGTTCATTAAGATACTTAGCTCTGCCACTCAGCGCATTTGTAACCTTTATTAAACTAGCAGCTCTCTCTGGGCCTCAGTTTCCCTGTCTTAAGGTGAGAATTGGTGAAATGATATCTAACCCTTCTTAGCTCCAATGTTCCTAGGCAAGATGTTTACATATTAAAATTCTTCAGGGTCAGCCCTGTCCTCTTCTGTGGACAAGGGGGAGGAAATGAAGTGTCCTAGTTTTGATAGAGAAACTACCACATGCCAGGCACCGCGTGAGGGATTTTGCAGGCATCAGTGTACATAGTAACTCCTAGCCCAGAATTGCTCTGTTAATGTGACTAGTGGTCTTCAAATGGGTGAGCACGCAAGCCATCACAAGAAAACAAAGTAATCCGTAGACAGAGGAGAAGTGTGTGTATGTGTGTATAATTATATTCATATATAATTATAAATAATTTATGTCTAAGTTAGATATTTATCTGTGGTGCATAAGTTAAATTTTACATTAGGGGTGCAAAATTTTTAAAACAAGAGTTGAGACATTATCCTAGACACTGGAAATTAGATAATCACAGTTAACCTACAAAAAACTTAGGTATTTAACTTAGGAGTAATTTAGAGTTCATAATATGTCTAAATCCAGCTTCACGTATAAATTACAGGTGAGCTGTTTCTCAATTTCTTCCTCCCTTTCTCCCTCCCTCCTTGTTTCCCTCCCTCCCTTCTCTCCTCTCCCTACTTAACAGATTTACACATGTAATTCACTAAATCATCCTCGTTGTGAAAGAGTCCAACAATGTAGAGCAAACGATTCTGGTCCACTCTGCACCCTCCCCTCCTCCCGGCCCCCAACCCCTCGCCTTACTCCCTCACCCACCCAAGTCCTCTCACCAGAGATAACCACAGTTAGCATCATTCTGATGTGTATTCCAGGCCATTTTAAAATTAAGGTTTTATTCTCGCTAATGTGAAGTTGTTGCCTTAAGAAAAAAAGAGACTGGAAAGAGTGAGGAGCAAGTCGGATTCCGTAACCACAACACATTTTAAGCAGGACCCTTTTCAAAGCGCACCAGGCAGAACTGGAAGCCGCGTGTGGTTTCCAGGGCAGGGCGGCCACCCCCACCTCGGGAAACACTGCTCATCCACTGGCTCGGCTCTGGCACGCCAGCTGGAGGCGGCCCGGCACAGGAAACCCGACGTCGCTAGCGTTTTTCACTCCTTTACTTTATTCTTTACTGCTTCCCAGTCCCCCGTACCCTGATAATGGCTGGGAATAGGAGCTTCTCTTTCTGTACGGTATAGAAAGGACATTCTTTCTCACCCCCTTCCTTTGGAAGGGCCAGTGTCAAGGACATGGTCAGGCCCGGTCAGAGAGTGTTACGTCAGAGATACTGCTGCTATATTTACCACCGCTTGCCTTTCAAGCAAAGCAATTTATATGATGAAAAACGGCAGAGACAGGCTGTCCAGGGTGTCTCCAGAGAAGGAAAACATTGAATGTTAAAGTTGTGTGTGCTTTTACATTGCAGTAAATTTCTCTGAGGCTAAATTTCCCTTTTCTCTTTTCATTTTTAAAAATCCTGTCTTGGGAGAGAGTTAAAGAGACTTACTGCTTCACTCCAGGCCCAGGTCCCTGCTGTTGCGATTCGGGGTCTGACCCACTCCAGGCTGTCACCGTCGCCTTGAGACGAGAGAGACTAAACAGGAGACGGACGGGCAGAGTGGTCGCTGATTGGCTTTGGTTGGGATGTTTCGAGGCTGGCCTTTGTTGCATTCCCACCCCAACACCTGCTGGACCAATTATTTTTAATTTCCAGGCCTCAGTTTCCTGCTCAGTAAAATAGAATCAATTCAGTTTCACTTGGAAGGATGTTGGTAGGTGAAGAAATATGAATAAGATTTTTTAAAAAGATTTTATTTATTTTTAGAGAGCGGGGGAAGGAAAGGAGAAATAGAGGGAGAGAAACATCAATGTGTGGTTGCCTCTTGCACGCCCCCCACCCCCTACAGGGGGCCTGGCCCACAACCCAGGCATATGCCCTGACTGGAAATCGAACTGGCGATCCTTTGATTCACAGGCCTGTGCTCTATCCGCTGAGTTACACCAGCCAGGGCTGAGTAAGGTCTTGACGGGGAAGGAAGAGGTTATTCAGCTGTGGTTCAACTCAACAGTCCCTTTCTGAGTACATTTTAAGTGCTGGCAAGCGGTACTATCCTGAGAAAACATTGCACCTACCCTTAAGGGGTTAACAATCTGATAACTGGTTAAAAAGGTTTTTTATTCCCTGACTGCTATGGCTCAGTGAGTTGGGCATCGTCCCACAACCTGAAGGATCACTAGTTCAATTCCCAGTCAGGGCACACGCCTCAGATGTGGGCCAGGTCCCCATTTGGGGGCGTGCGGGAGGCAGCCGATGATGTTTCTCTCCCTGTCTTTCTGTCTTTCTTCCCGTCTCTCTGACCATAAATAAATAAATAAATAAATAAAATCTTTAAAAATGTTTGTTTTATAAAGAACCTTAACCCCCAGGCAGCAGATGATAAGAGCGCAAGTTTTTAGATGAAAGAACGTTGAAGGAATGAGAGGGTCCAGGGAAGCTCCACAGGGAGGGGTAGCATTTGAGACGGGAGGGAAGAGAGGCGTGGAGGAGCCAAAGCTCAGCCTGAGTTCAGGGCACGGCGAATACAGCCGGGGCCCGTCGGAGAAACCGGGCACCACGGCGGGCTCACGTTGGAGAGGTTACGTGAAGTGGGCGCTCTGTGCTTCAGTTCACGGGTCTCACAGGTGTTCAGCCGAGGAGCCACCTGACGACAGTCGTGCTTTACGGCAGTTTCTGTGGCAGCTGTGGCAGTGGAGGGCACATCCTGGGGGTGGGGGTAAAAAGAACAGGTGCCTGAGTGAGGGTGACGGTGTTGCCAGGGGGAGTGGGGTTCTTGCGGTGTCATGAGAAAAGCATTTTGGGGGACCCACAAAGGAGGATGAGGTCTGGTGATAAGAGTTATTTGTGGGGCCAGATGCAAAATCAAAGGAGTGCCCCTGGGTTTCCAATATCCCATCTCTGTCCTGCGGTGGAAGAAATCCCGTCTTGCCTTCAGCAGGCCCAGAAGTGGGGCCAGAGTCAGAGATTCCGTGCCAGGCCAAGGCTAGCCCGGTCTAGCCTTCCTCGCCAGCCAGCCAGCTCAGTCCGCGTCCCTGCTGCGCTGGGCTGGCGCGCGTCCAGGCCTGCACTCAGAGCCCGTCTGCGCCGGGGCCCCAGGCAGCTGCCAGGGCCACATAGCTGCCACAAAGAGAATGTGTTGTGTGTGTTACCCGGTGAGAGAAAGAGGAAGCTCTTTGTTAGCTGGGGTTGTATTATCTTGGGAAGGACCAGGAGCTTTTTCAAAATAACCGATCAACTTCCCAAGCTTAAACGGGCCTTTGGTGGTCCACCATCTTTTCTCAGGCTAGTCTGACATCCTCTATGGTCACCGCTTGGGCTCCTGCTGGTCATGTGCTTACCTCCCCCTTTATTGTTCTACCCCCCCACGCCCCCACACCGTGATCTTTGGGGACTGACCGGTGGTTCCTGGGGAGTGTGTGAAGCTGCAGCTTCTTAGGGAAGCAAGCCTATGCTCCCTCGTTAATTGTCCTTAATAATGCCTGATTTCCTTTACTCTCTTCCTTTATTAATCTAGCTAACCTGTGCTAACAATGGCAGCAAGGAAGGCACAAAGCCTTCCTGATTAGTCACCCACAACAAATTGATTGAGAGGCAACCAATGATGTATCTCTCACACACTGATGTTTCTCTCCCTTTCTTTCTCCCTACCTTCATGTCTCTCTAACATAAATAAATACAATCTTTCTAAAAAAAAAAAGGAGAACTTCCCTCCTAGCCCTTACATATTCAATATTTGTACTCACCCACACCCACAGCTGAGTTGGGGTGGGGTCTTTCTTTCCCAAGCATGACTCCTGGCTCCCCATTAGAGGGTGAACTTCATCTTCCTTGTCTGTGCCAGCAGCCCAAATACCCTCTAGCGATGGCTGGCCGTAACTCAGGGTGAAGAGCCGGGCGCATGCCCTCCAGGCCCAGCCTACACTTTCTCTCTGCTTTTGTCTCAGGCATTTTCAACATCAAAGCGTCCATCCATTACTTCTGAGGGTGAAAACAGGAAATAATCGCTAGGCAAATCGGGGAGGAGGAGATGAGCCTGAGTCAGAGTGCAAGACCGACTTTGGATTGTGGCTCTTTATTTTATTTTGTATTTAATGTTTTTGTATTTTATTGACTTTAGAAAGAGAGGAAGAGAGAGAGAGAGAGAAACGTTGATTTGTTGTACCGCTTACATATGCATTCATTGGTTGATTCTCATTTGTGCCCTGACTGGAGATCTAAGCTGCAGCCTTGGTGTTATCAGGACAGCAGTCTAACCAACTGAGCTTCCCAGCTAAGGCGGATTATGGTCCTTTAAAACATTTTTAAGACAGCACAGATTGAACAGTTATTATGTTAGGCATCTTGCACTTCCAGTGCATTATTATCTCATTAAATCCAGTTAGCAGTTCTATGAGATAGTGACTATTATTTCATAGATAAGAAAACGGATGCCTGGAGACTCCTAACAAGTGACCGACTCAGGACTTGAATCAGTCCTTCAATCCAGACCTCTCTCCTCGGCACAGCAGCACTGTCCCCTGAAGAGGTTTATCCTTCAGACTGACTTTGTTCCTGGTGATTAAACTGCACAGCCCTAACCTTTCCCTGCTAAGTAGCTCTTGGGGGTAGGTCTCAATGTTCCAGAAGACCTGAGCCTGCCAGACAAATATAATTTATTTACTAATTTCATTTCCCATAAGACAACCAGGCCTGCTGCACAGAGCTGGTGACAAAAACAAAGGAATCTGAGTAGCCTAGAAAGACAGTTTTTATGTGGCTTGTCTGGGATGGAAAGAGCAGCTCTCGGTCCTTGGAGCCATGTAAGTGAGCGTAGCGGAAGTCCCAGACCACTGCTGGGCCCGGCTCCGACCTTGCACGTGAGAGTGCTCGCGTGTCTGGCTGCTGAGAGAGCTCCATGTGATGGCTGAGGGAGCGAAGGCGAGAGCAGGGCACCTAAGGAAATGAGGGAGAGGGAGGGATGGTAAGAGAGACAGAAGGAAACAAGGAGGGAAATAGAGCCATTTTGGGTATTCTGCCTTGAGTTATGATGCTTGTAGCTTTGACTAATGAATTGAACTAAAGCCTGTTTTGGTTCCGTTATGAAGGTAGTGTGGGAGGAAGGGTTCTGAAGAGGGTCACATTCAGATTTCAATTCCTGCTTTTTCTTACTGCCTGAATAACTTCTGAATCTCAAGTTATTTCTTAGGATTGTTATATGTGA
The DNA here is from genome assembly GCA_004026765.1 of Micronycteris hirsuta. NCBI lineage: Eukaryota > Metazoa > Chordata > Mammalia > Chiroptera > Phyllostomidae > Micronycteris > Micronycteris hirsuta. The sequence continues at coordinate 138,769 of PVJI01002234.1, read as the reverse complement.
GATAGAAATCATTACGTTCCTCCGCTCTACCAGCTGAGCTATCGAAGGGAGCACTATATATGAGATAGAATATGTAAAAAAGAATTTCTGGCTTAATAGGCATTGAATAAAGGCTATTTATTAAAAGTCTTGAGAACTATCATTTTGTATTGATGTAAGAGGCCTCAGAATTAGACAACTTGCATAATTCACACATTCTCATGAATTTCAAACCTGTTACCTCTAAGAAGTAATAATTGAAATAAATTAGAAAGACCTCAGATATTTTTAATAGATGATAGTGGTCAGCCAAACAAAAAGAGCATGACCTTAATGAAGTTGCTGATCCTCAGGAGATATAGAATGTTGACAAAGCTACCAAATTGTCTGTCAGAATTTTTCATTTAGCTTTTCTAACATAAAACTGTCTTGATCAGTTTTAGACCAAGAAGTAAAATGATATTATGGTGGAATGATATTCTGCAGGAGCCCAGATCTTCCCAAGGAGGTATAAGAGTTTATTATATTTTCAACATGAAAATCACAAAGAACATACTAAGTCGCATTATTTCAAGTTAGATCTTGAGACATAATTTTTTATTTGTTTTTTTTAAGGTTTTATTTATTTATTTTTAGACAGGGGAAGGCAGGGAGAAAGGGAGAGAACATCAATGTGTGGTTGCCTCTTGTGTGCCTCCTACTGGGGACCTGGCCCGCAACCCAGGCATGTGCCTTGACTGGGAATTGAACCAGCGACTGTTTGGTTCACAGGCCAGCACTAATCCACCGAGCCACACCAGCCAGGGCTGTTTATTTGTGTTTTTAGAGCCTTTTTTTTCAGGTTCTGCTAGATTGCAAGCTTGATCTTTCAAGGGCCTAGTTTTAGCTTCTAAGCTTCTTTCTGAATTTCCTGTTTTGTCTTCTCACCTGAGGCCAATGCTGAGCCCCAGAGCCAGTACCCTATCCAAACAAACGGCCTATCTCTGTGGTCTATCCAGGCTCATGGAAATAGTGAGCACAAGAGAGGCTCTGTGGGTGCTCTGCCTGGGGCCAGGGACGCAGATCTGCGAAGGGGAGGCCCCTTTAGATCTCACTTCTGACACCATACGTGTTAACCTAAAAGTAAGAGGCCAAAGTGAAAGGCAAAAAGCATTTACTTGAAATCCAAAAGAATAGCCATTGAGGAATCACTACCTCAGGCAGAAAGCCAAATAGTGTTTCCCTTAGGAGGTGAAGGCAAGAGGTATTTGCAAGTAAGGAAAGGGGAATAGCTACATGAATAGAAGGAAGAAATTTCTGACTGTTGATAAGTTAAAGTAATTTCTGTAGGTGCAGATGAGCTAATGGTGACGCTAACTTTTTTAATTTTATTTTACTTATTTATTTATTTATTTATTTATTTTGGTGCCCTGACAGGGAATCAAACTGGCGACCTTTGTTTTATGGTATGAACGCCCAACCAACTGGGCCACACCGGTCAGGGCCGCTAACTTTTTTTTAAAATCCTCCCCGAGGATACGTTTATTAATTTTGGAGAGAGAGGGAGGGAGAGGGAGAGAGAAACATTGATGTGAGAGAGAAACATCGATCGTTTGCCTCCCCTATGTGCCCTGACTGGGGATTGAACCCGCAACCCAGGTCTGTGCCCTGACTGGGGAAAAACCACAACTTTTTGGTGTGTTGAACGACTAACTGAGCCACCCAGCCAGGGCGACAGTGATGCTCATTTTAAAGAATGCCTTTAATTTTTGATTTGGTGTTCACATCTGCTTTCTTGACATCATCGCGAACGGTTGTTTGGGCTGCGGCGCTGCTCTAGGCCCAGCCCCGGGCCGTTTGGCCCGGCTCCAACATCCTGGAGGTCTGAAGGGTAAGATGTGCAAGGCCGTTCCTCTGGGGTGGCAGCTCCGGCCCCATTTTAAAGGGACTTCATTTATATTATTTTTCGCAAGAGGAAAGATGGACTGGCAAGAATTAAAGAGAGATCAATTATAATAGCACAAAATAGTAAGAAAGCTACAGAACAGGAAGAACTAACAGAAGAGCACCAGAAAGGTACAGAAAAGAAGTCCTTCAAACAATCCTTCCCCACCTTCCTGGTTTTAAACATCTGACCTGTTGGTTGCCTTGATTTCTCTGAGTTGGGAAGAACATTGGCATTTTCTGAGATGTTCCCTGCAGCCACACCCCTGCTCTTCTCCTTTGGTTTGTGTATCTCCTCTCCCCCCCTCCCCACCCCGTCCTGGTACACTTACATGTACGAGGTCTACCCAGAAGGTATCCAGCCACGCACTATGAATAGAGACACAGAAGAAGATACAAGAAACACTGTACATGGGACAATGAGACCTCAGTCCCCTTCAAAGTAGGCATCTTGGGACATCACCCAGTTTTCCCAATCGCCATCAGCTGCCCTGTTGCACTTTCCTGAATCTCATCACGGGTCTGAAATCTCTTTCCTTTCAAAGGTGATTTTAGTTTTGGGAAAAGCCAGAAGTCGCAGGGCACCAAATCTAAGTGGTAGGGGAGCTGAGTCACTTGGGTGATTTGATGTTTTGCCAAAAAACTCTGCATGAGATGTGATGCATGAGCGGGCATGTTGTCATGACAAAGCTGCCAATCACCAGTTGCCCATAGCTGCGGCCTTCTGAATCATCTGAATAGTTTCCACAGAGGAATGTTCAAGCTTAATGTAAAATTTGATGCAGATTCGTTGCTCTACTTGCTCAGTCATTTTGAATGCGATGGCCACACAGTGCACATGCTCACTCCACGGCATCTACCAACCCCACTGACCAGCATAGTAAGGTCATCATTGTTCATGCATGTGCATTCCAGTCCACTCTTCTTGGCTGCCAAGTGACATCGATGTCACGCAAACTGTGCAAACCTTTCTCGTGATATTAACAACGGCTAGACTTTTTCTGGACGGACTTCCTCTATGTAGGCACTGGGCCTAATTACTGCTGGATGTCTGGCTCACACCTCTTTCTAGCCATCTTTGGTGGCCTGCACATATACATGCCCTCCTCCCCACTTTTGGAGCCAAGGGGTGTGTCTTGGGCCCTGGCCAGTGTGGCTTAGTTGGTTGGAGCCTCATCCCTTAAACCGAAGGGTCACAGGATCGATTCCCCATCAGGGCACATGCCTTGGTTGCTGCTGGTTTGGTCCTAGTCAGGCAGGTATGGGAGGCAACCGATTGATGTTTCCTGTGCATCTGACGTTTCTCTCTCTTTCTCCCGCCCTTCCCCTCTCTCTAAAATCAATAGGCATGCCCTCGGGGGAAGGATTTAAAAAGAAGTGTGTGTTGGATTGCGGTCTGGGGCGGGTTGGTTCAAATGGTGGAATGATATTCTGCAGGAGCCCAGATCTTCCCAAGGAGGTAAATCTGTACAAATTGACAACATATATTTTAATCCCAGACATTGTTTCAATTCGCATCAAAGGAAGGTATAAGAGTTTATTATTTATAATCAAAGGGGATCATGAGCTTTAAGAGTTTGAGAGTCACCGGTCAATAGAATCAGAAGTGCCTCCCATTACCCGCCTACTCCACCCACCAAGGCCCCCGGTGCCCGTGTGCAGGGCTGAGCCAGCGCCCCCTCTGGGCTGGGTGATGCCGGGTGAGTAACCACGCGCCTTGCTGGGAGCGGCCCGAGTGGCTGGAGAGGAAGCTGAAGGCTGCCGGCTGTTTCCTTGGAAGAGCCCTGCAGTGGTTCCGAGTCAGGGCCCTTCCAGATTTCCCTTTCCGGAAATGACGTTACCCAGCACTGTTTTTCTCCTTTATCCTTCTAAAAGAGTTTTTAAAAACCACATACTCACACATTTTTATTTAACTAGACAGGAAGCAGTTCTAAAAAAAACATGTTATTGTATTTTTTTCCCAGGATTCTCACTTACACATTTTAAAGTTGAGATCTAACATTTTTATCATAAGCTTGAAGAGTTTTAAGAGTTGTAAAATGTAAGTGTTGACCTTCTGTAAATATTAATATAAATATAATAAGACTATGAAATGAGTCTTCTAAATGAATGTAAAGGATTCATATAAATATAGTAATTTGATATTACCATCACTGATTTAGCTAATTTGTTACTAAACTCTCTAAATTGAGAGTTTTATGTTGTTTCTTTTTTCTTTGCAATCATATTTCGATTCCTCTTCCATGTGATCTTGTCTTAATATAATTTAGTAACTGAAAGCATTTTATTCATCTGCTATTATACTTCTCAACAACAAAAATACATACATTAAAATTCATTTCAAAAATATTTGCAATAACAGAAAGCTCTAGTTTTTTAAAAAAATAGTAGTAGTAGTAGTAGTAGTAGTAGCACTTACCAAAACAACAGATGTTGCAAATTTTTATAATTAGTAAACATTGTTTTACTTCTTGAGTGAACATTGTTGGAAGTCTGTCTCCTAGGGAGCGGAGAGAGTGGAGGAGGTGTGTATGGTCCCTTAATTGAAATCATTGTGGAATTGTCCCTTTGGTGTCCCAGTGGTTTCTGTGCCCTAGACTAGAGCAATGCATCATTTAGCAGGATTAGAGAGGCGTGAGAGGTCAACTTTTTTCTTTGTAAAGTAGCAAGAGAAAAAGAGATGAGAGAAGAAAGCCAGGGCTGCGCTGCCTGCTGGCTGAGGCACGTCAGTTTCCGGGAAGGACACAGGCGGAAACCGAGGCCCTGGAAGGGATCCCCATACCTGTGCAGGGGGGGAACTGGGTGACGGTCACAGTGACCAAGCAGCACGCTGGGCTCCCCACCCCAGGGGACCTACACAACCTCAAGCCCCTTGCAAGGTCCCCCTGAGCCATTCTAGTATCCCTGGGAGTGGCTTTCTTGTGCTCACAAACTTGCCTTCTTGGCCCTTTTGAGGTTTCTGCCTGTTTGGTTCAATTTCTGTAGAGCTCCTAGCCCATGGCTGCCAGAGCCAAGCAGACTGTCCCTATGAGCAAACTGAGCTTCAGACCCCCGTCCACGGCGGAGGGGCAGGGGGGCTGTTTTGGCTCCAACAGCGGCTCTCCAGAGGGAAAAGCACCCCCACCCCCACCCAGAGTCCTTCCCTAGGATGAGGATGACCTAGTGGGGAAAGCACCGCCTGCCGACAGTTCTTAGGGGGGTTAGGATACAGATCTTCCCTTGGTCTCTCTCCCTTTTGGTTTAGGGCTGGTAATGAAGGCTCAGAGCGGCCTGAAGTAGCAGGTTCTGTGAAAGGAGCCCTATCCCAGGCCGCATCTTGTAGGCTGTATTCCAGCATTACCCTATTGTCTTTGGACCCCAGGACTCAAACAGCCCCTTCTCTTGGCCTTGCCCCTTGTCTCCTGGTGAACTCAGATTCCCTCTTCAAGTCTCGGTGCAGCCCTTTCTTTCAGGATGCCTTCCCTGTCTTCCGAAGGCCTGCAGGGTTTGGGGCTCTCTCTGAGCTCTTACTACTTATGGGTGTATTTGCTTTCCACATTGGTCTCTCTCTTCAATTAAGCATTGCTCCTTGAGGGCTAGGGCTAGGGCTAGGTTTGCCAGAGGCTGTACATTCCCAGGTCTGACGGGAGCGTGGGCAAAGTAGGGGCTCAGGGGATGTGTGTTGAATGGAATGCCACGCCGTTTGGAGAAACTTAGAGCGAAAACAGGTAATAGAAGTATCCCCTTGATTTCGGCCTGTGTCATAAATGGCGGTGAGGGGTAAGAAGTATCCAGTGATACTTTTCTCTGTCTCGTTTATCTTCTGCTGCATGAACAGAAGTGAGTGGCTGTTGAATCGAACCGGCAACGCTTTGGTTCAAAGGCCAGCACTCAAGCCACTGAGCCACATCAGCCAGGGCCTTGAATCAGTCTACGTGCCTTTGTGTGCTTAACTCTCCTGAGAATGAAGCGCTCCTTCCACCGTCTCTGTGATTCTAGAGGTTCTGAGGTTTTCGGGACGCTGAGGGGTGGCAGAGGCCAGAGGGCGGGAGCTGTTGCACACAGCCGGGTCCTGTGGGTAGACTCTTCATCTCCTGCCCAGGAGTGAAGGGGGCGCCTGCTGAGATTATCCTGCCAGCTGAGAGGACAGAAACAGTCCATGGAAAACCAGCCTCCTCCAAACAATGCTGGGCTGATGCATTCTCCGCTCCTTTTCCAAGGGCAGGGAGCAGCAGCAGGCTGACCTACGAAGTTTGCTGGCCTGGATTGAGGATCTGGACTGACTGTTCTGGGTGAGTTCATCTTAGCAGGATTTTATCCAAGCAAGCCTGTAACCCAGATCTGCACCATCGGTGCAGATACTCAGTGCATTTGATGTATAACAGTGCTACCGAAAATGGGGCCCACCGCTGGGAGTATTAGAATATCCTGAGAGTGTTAAGAATGCAAATTCTTGGGCCCCACTCCAGACCTACTAAATCAGGTGATTGGTGTACTAAAGTTTGGAGAATACCACTATGTTAGATTCTCTCTCTCTCTCTCTCTCTCACACACGCACACACATACACACAGAGCCGCCTACAGCTCCCACTGCTGCTCTTGCCACTTGGTAATTTCCCTGCAGTCCCTCAGCAGGGCCCTGGAGGTTGTTTTTCTCCACCGTGGACCTTGTTCATTTCCTGCTTCTTCCAAGAAGTTGAGACAGGAAAGAGCAAGAATGAAGGCAGTAGGGAGGGGGAAGGGGCTAGCGAAGGCAGTGGAGCTTTCCAGAATGAAAAGGAAAATGCTCAGTGACAATGTCCCTTTGTGAAGAGGTAGCTTTCTGTGGATGGGGCTGCAAGTCATTAGCGATCGGGCCACGTGGTGTGGAGCTGACCTGGTCATTCTCCAGGGCCAGATCGCCCTCTGCTGCCGACTGATATATAACACTCCTCTGGGACCCTGGATCGGCCCAGGAAAAGGGAAGAGTCCCTGGGGTGGGGGTGGGGGTGGGAGAGAAGACGTGACTAAGGCCAAGAGGTCACAAAGTCACCACTTCAGGCAGTAGAAGAATCCAGTTAGATCTGGTTTGCCGGAAAGAAAGAAGTAGCCAGTTCACTGGGTGTTTCCAGAACCCACCCAACCCCAACAGTGCAGTTCTGCCAAGGTCTTCACCAGCTCCCATGATTCCAGGCTCCCAGCTTGATTTGGCTCTGAAGCCACGGTTTCCCCCTTCCTACTCATCCTTGCCTCACCTTGAAAAGAAGGGGTGTTTAAAGTAGGAAAGAGGGGCTTTAAAAAAAAAAAAAAGGATGGAATGTTTTTGGTGTGGAGTCACCCAGGGGCAGATGGTCAAGGCTCAGACTTTTTGAAATCTCATTTTCTCAGTGTCTGTTTCTTTCGTCTCCATGAAAGCTCTATATCTTCCTGTCTTTCTTCTCTTGCCAGGAGCTCTGACCCGGTGGATGTGGACTCAGCCCTTCTTTATTGCCCCATTTTATTGTTGTTGGGAGTCATGGTTCATGTGGGTCACTGGTGAAGAGAGCAAAGATTTGTTCCCAGAATAAAAGCTCTAGCGCAGCAGTTGCTGCTGCCAGCCACAGGGCAGTGACCCATTTCCTCCTAGTCCTCGCTTCTGCCCCTTCCCGGCTCTGGTTGGAGGCGGCCACCTCCACACCCCTGCCCCCTCAGCCTGTGGATTTCTGCAGAGCCTAGGACTCCTTCTGGGGAGATACCATCAGGGCTGGATCTGGAAAATTACTGAAACTGCCCTAGAGGAGCTAGGATGGGGTCGAGGCAGGAAGGAGGGGGGAGGGGGAGGGGGGAGATGGGGGAGATGGACAGTAGGGGTGGAGATGGGAATGTAGTGAAACGCTCTGGCTCTCCCCAAAGCATCCCCAGGCACAGAGTCAGTCGAGGTATGTGATGCCAAGCCCCGCAACCCAGATATGTTTAGATGAAGAATTTGGTGGTTTGCTTGGTTTGGGGTCCACATGAGACCAAATATCTGGATCTTTGGATAACCACATTTGGATAATTTTTTTATAAGCCCCCAATATATGCTGGTTATCTAGTTGTATTAAGATCAAAGTACTTTATGCACTGCCTTGTGGCTATGGAACTTGAAGGACAATTTCACCTCGCGTTAGCAATCTACTTGGTTGTCCTTACTGTGAGCAGGGTTGCATCTGGAAAGCCAGTTTGCGCCAGGGGTGGGACCAGAACTGCAGGGGGAAGGGGCATAGCCGTAGATACTTTGGCTGCTGAGAATGGTCTGGTTTCTGCAAACAGGGGCAGGCAGTGGGGTAAGGAGACAAGTGGCGAATAGAAGGTATGATGGTGATGGATGTCAACCAGGCTTACTCCGGCGAGCATTTCAGTATACACCAACATTCAGTCATTATGTTGTATGCCCGAAACTCACATGGCAATTCTATCCCAATTAAAAAAAAGGGGGTGGGAGTAGCTACACAATTTGCGGGGCTCCGAGCAAAATGAAAATCCACTCATTCTTGTTCAGAAATGGTTAAGATTGCAAGAGGCGACAGCAGAACATTGAGTGCGAGGCCCCTGTCAGCCTGGGGCCTGGGGACGGCCCAGCTGGAAGGCCCCTGGAGCCAGCTCTGATGGAGGGTCCCCTGGGGAGGGTGTGGACGAGCAGACTCAGGGAGCGGTGATACGTCCACTCAGGTTTGGTTTCCCTCCACTTCAGTGGCGTTTCTTCTGCTATTCTCAAGGCTCCTGCCAGGCCATTTTTCATGCCCACTTGCTGGTCTGAGCTGCGCTTTGGGAAGGGCAGGGTGGAGCCTGTCCGGGCTGCAGAGACACACCTCCGGGAGAACAGCAGCGGCTCAGGGAGGAGCCAGTCCCTGGATGGCATCGGGTGGCCCTGGAGCTGTGGCGTGGCAGCAAGGGGGGCAAAAGTGTTTGGGGAGGAAATGCCAGGATCGTGTTGGCCTTCTCCCAGGATTCCTGCCACAAACAAACCAGAAGGTAGAGGGGGATCCAATGAGAGTAGATCTGCCCTATTCCAGAGAAGACAACTTGGAGTCCCTGAAATGTGTATGTTACAGAAATGGGACCTGATTCTATAGTCTTGGGGCTAATGAAGTCTGGGGACATTTTTGGTTGCATGATCAGGAGAATCTGGTATGACATACTTTATGGCTTGGGGTATACTGGTAAATATATATGGTCTTATCTTTTAATTTTCCATGAATCACTTGAGCCCCACAATTGCTTTTACTGACGGGAAGTTCAATGTCTCCTTTGAGATCTTGCTGCCGCCCCTCTGAGTTGTTTGAGAACGGGGAAACTGCAGCCAGCTCCGAGCAGAAGGTGTGTTCACCCGGGTTGAGAGAGCAGCACCCCTCAACTTCTGCTTTCCATCCTTCCCCGTCCTGGACGAATCCGTGCTCTATTTCTGTTTGTGGGTGAACGAGCCAACTGCATCCTTCCCGACTTCCTTCTTGGAGTTAGGAAACACTGAGAACATTCAAAACCTCGCTTTTCATAGACATCTGTTGTTAATCAAGACCTAGACAACCTGCGAGTGACATTTAATATTAAGGAATATAAAGTATCTTATTAAATGTTCAAAACATATTTTAAATGTGTTTAAAATATGTATTTAAATGTTTGTAAGTCTCAATAATCCAAGTTGACATTTAAAACAAGAATGGATTGTTGCTCTTTCTTCCTTTCTAAGGGAGGCGACAAAATGCAAGTTGATAGAGAAATAAATCTCTGTCTTGGATCAAATAAATCTGACTCTCCCGGGGCCTACTGGGGCAAGAGAAAGGAAAGAGATTTCTGAGTGGCTCCAAGGGGCTGCATGGATCTGGGGAAAGTGCAGGGCGCAGTCACAAATCTCATTCTGCAGAGAAGGCCTGCGGTTGGGTTGAGCACGAAAAGTCCGTTGTTTTGCGAAACAGCGAGGGGAACCAACTTTCTGGGAGGTCAGAGGAAGGGAGGACTGAAACTGGATAAGCAGGGAAGCTCCTGGGGAAGAAATGGGGAGCAAATTCAGTCTGCATTTTTGTGTTCCTGCAATGTAAATCCTTTTCTCTCCCCAAATCTCCAGTAAGATCTGCTATGCACACAAATACCTTGGTCTAACGATGAATAAAATAACACATAAGGCGTGCTGCATATCACATTACTCTAAGTTCCTTATACACACAACTTCATTTAATACCCAGAATAATATTATGAAGTCAGTACGGTTACTCAGTTTTTGTGAATGAAGGAACTGAGGCACAGAGAGGGTAACTTGCCTAAAGTCAATCATGCTTAATACATTTTTGAAACAACACTAGATGTTAACATGATATGACTTATTTAAATGTCAGTAATTCTAACAGTTCAAAAAAGTGTACATTATACATCAAATACCTGACAAATAAATTTGAAGTGATCAAATTCAACATTAACGGAGCGAGAAAACAAGGAGGAGTGTGGGCCAGGTCTGATTTTTGTTCGTTTCTTTTGTATTTTTCCTTCATAAACTAAAGAATGCTGAGGGTAGCACTCTAGCCAGTGTAGACGCGGCCAGGTGGAAAGGGACTCGCGTAGCAAGTGTAAAGACAGAAGAACGTTGCTGTTAAGCTGGAGCCCAAGAGAGTAAAGAGATGGTGAATGAGCTTTTAAAAAAGAACCCCCACAATCTCTGGGCTCCGGGAATTCTATTCCATAGTAGTAAAATAATTTGTTGATGGGATTATGAATCTACCAGCAATTTTCTGTCTTTGACCACAAAGTTATACATATTTTAGCATTAGAAAATTCCTGAGAAGTTATGGTAAAAATAAAAGGGAGTCAGACGGAAACATGAAAACATTATAAAGGTCATACGTGGGAAAATGGCAGATTCTGGAGCCTCAGATCAGGAAGAAGGATGTCGATCACAGGAAGAAGAATCCCCAAATAGTGCGTTAAATAGTTGTTTTGTGGACATTTCATAAACAAAGATGTTGACACTTGGAAAGAGTATGAGTTTTCTAGGACTATTTCCTGTCAAGTTATCTGTATTTTATTTTGTGATAAAGTTACTAGGTGTGTGAATTACAGTGATGCAGTAGTTACACTCTTGCCTCGATTTTGGCGAGACATTTTCAGAGTAAGTTGACAGCGTTGAGGAAATCACGAAAGACCTGACAAGATTCTGATACTCTTTGCTGGGTCGTGTGGGTTAAATGGCTGTGTCATTGCGCACTGATTCGGGGCCTCTGACCCCCTCCCGCTTGGGGTTTTTATCAAGGACTTAAAAAAGCATTTTTATTACATTTGTAGATGACTGAGAATGTGAAAAGAAATTTATAGATGACAAATTTGGGAGCAAAGTTTAATGAATTAGATAACAGACTTTAAAAGCTCTTGTTATTTTTGAATAAGCACCCCAAACCAATAAGAATATTATTGTATCCTAGAATTAAATCTACAAACAGATTGAATGGCTATGAGCTTTTGGGTGATGGTTCAGAAGAAAATCCTATGAAAATCCCCGAAGTGCATCTCCATTGCTACCAGTATAACTGCTAATTAGAACAAGCAAAAAAAAAAAAAAAAAGGAAGAACTCTGCCCTGCGGGGGGGGGGGGGGGGGGGCGCACATCTGGAGCCCTGTATCAGGGTTGGTGTGCTGTTCTTTAGCAAGATCCTTAAAAACCTGGGGTTTTCAATGATGTTAACACTGCGCATGCGCATAACACTTTGGCAGGCATTTTTCTCGTACAATTCTTACAACAATCTTGTGCGATAGCTATCACTATCATTCCAGGAACAACGAAGCTGGGGCACGATGAGATTAAGCATTTGCTCTAAATCATACAACTATAATTAAGATTTGCACGCAGATCTGGCAGACTTTCCCACCCCTATGCTTAGCGTCTATGCACACTGCCTTTCAGAAGCATAACCAGGTCCGTGTGGTTCTGTATGGTCCTGGAGAAGGTCTGCCATCTAAATTCTTTTAGGCATTTAGGGGGAAGGTCAAAGGCTTTTGTGAGTCTTTTGCTTCTTAAAAATAACTGGCTTAAAAGAGTCGACATCCCAAAGAGGCATATTTCGTGGTGGGCAACTCTGTTCCTCCTTCGTCCTAAGTTAAACTGTGCCTTCGCGCAAATGGTTCAAGAGTCAGGATCTGCCTTTTAAACTATTTTTAGTCTCATGTGGAAAATGTGGCTCCAGAGGGCAGAATGGGACAAAATGGTTGACCACTATCTGCTACACATCAGGAAGGACTTGGTACTTATCAGAGCTGTCCCCAAATGGCATGAGCTGCTTAGGAAAAAAGTGTGTGTGCACATGTGTGTGCACGTGTGCATCCAGCCCCTCCGCCGCGTGCTGGAATGAAGCAGGGACCAAAGTCCCTGCCCTCACGGAGTTTCTTGCCAGTGTTTCGGAGTTTCTTGCGAAGTGTGTTCAAGATAGCTGGTGAGTCACTCCGCGCTCCTCCCAGAGTGACGACATCGAGCTGGGACTCAGCGAGGTGGGAACCTGGACTGGAGAATTCCAAGCGGTGCCATGAACTCAGTGACTCCTCTTTGAAAATGCGAATGTTAAGAGCTTATGCAAATGTTAGCTCCCCATGCTAATAAGAAATAGCTCACACGTTGCCACTATCACACTACCCACATTTCCTCTCCAGTCACTCACAGTTGTTGCTGTTGATGTTTTAAAAGTTATTCCGCCCCGGCTGGTGTAGCTCAGTGGATTGAGCATGGGCTGGGAACCAGAGGGTCCTGGTTCGATTCCCAGTCGGGGCACATGCCTGGGTTGCAGGCCAGGTCCCCAGTGAGGGCCATGTGAGAGGCAACCATACATTCATTGCTGTTTCTCTCCCTCTCTGTCTCCCTCCTTTCTCCTCTCTCTGAAAATAAATAAATAAATAAAATCTTAAAAAAAAAAAAAGTTATTCCAACAAGACTGGCTCTATGTCTTGTAGTCTTTTTAAAAACTCACTAATGAATTATTTTAATCCTCTTTTATTGAATTTATTGGGGTGACACTGGTCAATAAAATCATACAGGTTTCAGGTGCACAATTCCACAACACAGCATCTGTACACTGTACTGTGTGTTCGCCACCCCAACTCAGGTCTCCTTCCATCACCACTTATCCCCCCTTTACCCTCCCCGTCCCCCCCGCCACAGTCTGGTACACAAACATTCAGAGCAGCTTTGTTTGTAATAGACAGAAACTGGAAATGGCTCCAATGTCCATCAATAGTTAGTAGATAAACATAGTAAGGTATATCCATACCATGGAATATTACTCAGCAACAAAAAGAAAGGAAATAGCGATACACACATAGCACAACGGATCTCAAAATGAAAGGAGCCAGACCAAAAAGGAGCACCTGTGGTGCTACCTGGTTTACATAAAACTCTAGACAAGGTAAGGTAAAGTAGCCCACAGCGACTGGAAGGCAGGTTGGTGGTTGCCCGTGGGCAGGGTTGGTGGGTGTCGGGAACAGGTTACAAAGGGACATGTGGATACTGTGGGCAGTGAGGGAAGCTGCGTTATCTCGGCCGTGGTTATGGTTTCGCAGGTGGAGACTCTCACCCACCTGTAAACTTTAAACACATAGGCAGTTTATGATACATCAGTTCTACCTCAGTAAAGCTCAAATCTCAGAAAGAAAATGTGGGAAAGGAACCATACAGGACACTGTAATCATTAATTACCTCTGAAGTTAGGACTGGGGACGGAATGACTTCATTTTCCCTTTTCATGCTGTTTAAATTTTTATGGGAAAAAAAAGTAAAAAACAAAAGTTTTAAAAGTAAAACTGCACAAGCAAAAAAAAAAAAAATCAGTCTGTTTGGAGCCCAGAAATGAATGGATTTGGAAAAACTTCAGAATGGCTGCATGTAGAACAGAAAAGGCTGATGTAAGACCTGCTTGGAGATGGCCTAGTTCCCGAGAGCCGCAAAGGCTGAGCTGGAAAGCTCTTTCAAAGGTCTCTTCTTGATCCTCTTCCCTGGGAGTCAAAGTCCCTGAGACCAGCTGTCCTGAGAGAACAGCTTTCTGCCTCTCTGGGATTGGGTTAGAGGGCTTTAGGTTAAGAAATCTGGTCGTTGCTCACACCCAACAGTGAGTACTTACTACTTAGAACGTGCAGGTGCTAGAATGGGTCTAATGGTCTTGCTGACAGTTGTAATGGCCGTCATCATAACGAATCCATGCAAGACACTCGCCAGAGGACTTTAGATGCATATCTTATTTAATCCTAACCGTCATCTATGATACAGATATAGATATTATTATTATTTTATTGACTGATTTTAGAGAGATTGGAAGGGGGGGAGAAAGAGAGAAACATCAGTTTGTTGTTCCACTTATTTATGCATTCATTGGTTGATTCTTTTATGTGCCCTGACTGGGGATCAAACCCGCAACCTTGGTGTATGGGGATGATGCTCTAACCAACGGAGCTATTGGGCCAGGGCTGATATGGATGTTATTTTTACTCTTTGCTTTACAGATGAGAAAATTGAAGCAAAGAGAAGTTAAGTATCTTACGCAAGGTGAAAGAGCTAATAAGCTGGGAGCTTACTTCCAGAACCAGTTTACTTAACCATCATTTTATACCAAAATGAGAAAGACAGAGGCCCTGCCCTTGAAGCTCCCATGGTTTGTCAGGGAGACTGGCAGAGACACATTGACCCTAACATGCAGTGAGCCTTGTAAGGAGAGGTGTGTACACAGTACCACAAAAGGACCAAGGAAGTCCCCCCTGCCCCACCTCAGGAAGACGGGGAAAGTGGCCTTTGAGCTGGACCTTGACGGATAGGTGGGGTTTGCCTTGTCAAGAAGGGGGAAGGAGGATGGTAGGCAAAGGGCACAGAGGAAGGAAACATGAAAACGTACTAGATTTGGGGAAAAGCAGGTGATGTGAAGAACAAATGGAGTGGCTCAGGGGGAGATTAGAATGGGGGCGGCTCAGGAGAGGCCTCGTGGGCATTGAGGAGCCACGGGAAGTGTGTGAGCAGAGCCACGGGGTCAGAGCTGCGGGGATGATGGGATGATGTGGGGTCACTCCACCTCTAGAGCCGAACAAGGGGAACCTAAGACTTCAGCTCCAAGTTTAAGAGACCCTGAGCTCAAAGTGGTCATGACTTTGAAAGAAGAGGAGTTTATGGCTCTGGTTGTTTATTTGCTTCTGCTCAGGGGAGTCAGCCTTGGGCTTTTGGTTCTAGAAGGAGCAGGAAGGGGCTCTAGCAAAATATTTGCTATTTTCCTGTGAGATAAAAGGAAACACCAGGCATGCTTCGTTGTCCGTTGTTCTTGCTGCCTACACAGGAATACTTTATTGGGATGCTTTCAAGAGCAACTAACAGAAAAATAGACTTGAGTGTGGAATTAATCAGCTCATGATGTGAGAAAGTCGGGGCAGCTAGCTTTCCATGAGGATTGATCTAACAGCAAAACAATGCCTGCCTGTCTTCTTTGCTGTGTTTCTGCTATAGCTGACTCCCTCCGAGGTCCCAAGCTGGCTGAAAGCAGCCCCTAGGGCTGCCTGCTTTCTCGTTCACACTCAGCGGGAAAGATAGCACCTTTGTCCCAGAATCCCCACCAACAGTCCTGAGAGTCACTGATGACAACAGCCTTGGTCACATGCATCTCAGTGGCTGTGGATAAAACGCAATGATTACCTTAGCTTTCAAGGGTCTCCTGCTTGACCTCTGAAGTCGGGGAAGGAGTAAGCGGACCTCCCAGTGGAAAACAGGACTGCTGGGAAAGTAGAGACAGGCCAACCAACAGTCAACCTCTACAGTCAGACATCAGGGGTACAGTGGACTTGCTCAGTTAAAGCGCTGATTTTCATATAACCTCATTCATTGTTTTTTGAATTGAAGTTTTTAAAAATTGATTTCTGAGAGAGAGAGGAAGGGTGGAGAGAGAGAAATATCAATTCATTGTTCCACTTATTGATGCAATCATTGGTTGATTCTTTTGTGTGCCCTAACCAGGGATCAAACTCACAACCTTGGTGTATCAGGACGATGCTCTAAGCAACTGAGCTACGCGACCAGGGCCATTAATTCTTAGTAGCCCCCAAAATGTCACACTCATGGCAGCCTCTATTTAGAGATTCTCAACACCTTCAGAGATGATTTCTTTGGCCTGGACCCCCCGCCCCCCGTTTTGTTTTCAGCTCACTAGGGGGTTCTAGTGGGCAGCCGGGGCTGAGGGCCGCTGCTTAATCTTTCATCATTGGCTCTTCTTCGGTCGTAGGCTTACCTTTACGTACAGCTGGACTATGTTGAATCTAAATAACTAAGAAGAATTCGATAAACCTATTGAAGGGGCCAAAGTTCTGCCACCCTACAGCTGCTTTGGGGGATATTGATTTAAGCTGTTTATTAAGAAACAAGACTCAGCCCTGGCTGGTGTAGCTCAGTGGATTGAGCACAGGCTGGGAACCAGAGGGTCCCGGTTCGATTCCCCATCAGGGCACATGCCTGGGTTGCGGGCCAGGTCCCCAGTGAGGACCATGTGGGAGGCAACCATACATTGCTGTTTCTCTCTCTCTCTCTGTCTCCCTCCCTTCCCCTCTCTCTAAAATAAATAAATAAAATCTTAAAAAAAAAAAAGAAACAAGACTCAGAAAGGACCTTTGGCCCTCCTCCCTTTAATGCTTTGGTGGGCTCTGTTAGCTAGACACCCGCTGGGCTCTGTTGTTTCTGAGTCACCAAGCAAGAATTTTCCCGCCAGGTGTGTTCTGCTCACATCCCCCACCCCCGCCCCGCCTCCCTGTAGAACACCCATTCTCACTTCTGAAACCTAAGACTCCATTCCCCCTTTGTTCTTTGTCCAAACATGCCTTATATACCCAGTGTCGCCCCAGTCTCTGAAGCTATCACGCCTCTGTGAACTCCCCGTGTACGTGCATTAAAACGTCGATTTTTCTCCTGTTAAATCTGTCCCTGTTGATCTGACTGTTAGCCCAGACAGAACTTCCATGGTGGGAGGAAAAGCATTAATATATTTGTAGCCCCCACGATGTAACTAAAATTAATAATAACGAACTAACACTTACTGAGATGTATTCCGTTCCAGGCACAGCGCAAGGTGTTTTACACACACTATCTCATTTCATCCTCTCAGCAATCTTATGGGATAGAATATTATCTTTGTCACAGATAGGGAACCTGGGGCCCAGAGAACTTATTCTTCCAAAGCCAAGCACCTAGTGTGTGCCTAAGATAGGAGTTGAACCCAGGTGTTTCTGACTCCAGATCCCTTGTACATAGCCCCCTTTACACGCTGCTGTTCCAGAGCCATTGAAACTGGAAAAGACACCGCCGTTCGGGCTGCCTGTCGCTACCACACCCGATAAGCAGAGACTGCAATTGAATCTTTATGGGCGCTTCATTTAGATGGCCGGCGATCTGAGAAGAGGGTTCATACCCTCACAGACCGTCTTACATTTTCTTTCCAAGCCAGCAGTTTTACAACAGAGAACAAAGTGCAGTGAGGAGTTTCAAAATTCAGGGAAAATTAGATGAAAAAACTGCAGTATTCTTGTCCTGGGCAGTTAGCTGTTCCCAGGGGTGGGTGGTTGTCTGTCTCTCCCTGGAACACAAAGGCCCAGATGCCTCCACTTGTCCCCAGGCGGTAATCTTTAGCGGTGCCCCAGGAGGTCGGCTGTTTTCCCAGGAGCCAGGATGGGCCTTATCTGTATTTCTGAAACAAAAGCTTTAACATATGCATTACTTACTAGGCTTATAACTATTTACCTTAAACTAAAATTTTCCAACTCTTCAGTCCCCTATCACCATGACCATGAGAGACCTCATTTGTAGTTCATTTCCCAACCTTTTCAGTCCCTGACACTTCCGTCAGGGCCTGCAAGGTGACCTTAACTGAGGTTCTGTTTTTAAACCACCTCTAGCGTCTCTTGTACCATCTACCACATTAAAAGTTTTATTTATTTATTCTTTAGAGAGAGGGGAAGGGAGGGAGAAAGAGAGAGAAACATCAGTGTGTGAGATATATTGACTGGTTGCCCCGTTGGAGACCTGGCCTGTGCCCTGACTGGGAATCAAACTGGCGAACTTTCGGTTTGCAGGCCGGCACCCAGTCCACTGAAGCACACCAGTCAGGACACATCTACCACATTTTTACACACATTGTATTCTGCACACGGAGATTACACGTAGTATATGAGTATAGGGAGAAAATGGGGTCTGATCCGAATACGCGTTCACAAATGACACATTGTGCACTTAGTGTGTCTATCTATACACACCTACACCTCTGTTTTACACACGTATACAAGTTATGGATGTAGTGCAAGGGAGAGAACACTGATTTAGAGTTCAATGGGGACCTTTAGAGTTCCACCTTGGACGAATCACCCACATTTGTTAACTTCCTTTTTATCATCCCTAAAATGAGGAGACAGCCCTGGCTAGTGTGGTTCAATGGATTGAGCACTGGCTTGTGAACCAAAGGGTCACCAGTTCAATGCCTAGTCAGGGCACATGCCTGGGTTGCAGGCCAGGTCCCCAGTAGGGGGAGCGCATGAAGCAACCACACATTGATGTTTCTCTCCCTCTCTTTCTCCCTCCTTTCCCCTCTCTCTAAAAATAAATAAAATTAAAAAAAAATAAAAACAGGGAGACAGTGCTTGCTTTTTCTAACTGCATGATTATCTGAGGATCAAATGAGATCCCAAACCTAGCAAGGAGTCTTTTATTATTATTATTATTATTATTATTATTATTATTATTATTGATTTTAGAGAGGAAGGGGGAGAGTGAGAAACATCGATTTTTTGGTTACACTTATTTATGCATTCATTGGTTGATTCTCATATGTGCCCCAAGCAGGCATCCAACCTGAAACCTTGGCATATCGGGATGACGCTCTGTTACAGAATAGGGGCCTGGCCCTGTGTAGGTCTTCCTGGGGCCAGCTGGGGTGTGTGGGTTCTTGACTTCATGTAGAAAAGGTTTCACAGCACCAGCCCAGGTGACCATGAGGACACATTTATTAAAGCTGGGGACAATCAAACGTGGAAGGGCTCAGCATGGAGGAAGCAACAAGGAGAGCTTTGGCTTGCCTGCCTTAGCACACTGGGAAGGGAGAGAAAAGGGGGTCATACAGACAGGTTCAGGGGATCAGCCTGGGACACGCTGCCAGCTGCCCATTGCCAGAGTCTAGGAGACCCGTGCCTGCGAAGAAAAAATTAAAGTGTGGGGGGAGAGAAAGGAAAGGAAATAGCACATGTTGCTCCCCAGAGGGAAAGCACATGTAAGCGAGCAAGCTGGGGTCTTTGTCTCAAGGCTTTTATCTGGCTCTTGCAGGCAGGAATCTTAGGGGAGGTCTCAGGGGAGGGTTTAGTAGAATATTCCTCAGTTCCCCAGATGTGCCCTTTCAGGGTCATGGTCTTCTCTGATTGGTCAGCGGCAGGGTAGGGGATCTTTAGTCATTGTAGTTGGTCCTGGTGTTGCCCACCTGGTTTTGCTGGTTTTGCTGCTTTTCTGGGCCTCAAGCTGAAAAACAGCTGAGGTCTAGATGTTATCTCCAGGGAGAAAAGGCCAGGGGAGGAGAGGTCTTCCTCTTCACATTTTTTTTTTTAAGATTTAATTAATTAACTTATTTTTAGAGAGAGGGGAAGGGAGGGAGAAAGAGGGAGAGAAACGTCAATGTGTGGTTGCCTCTCGTGTGTCCCCTACTGGGGACCTGGCCTGCAACCTAGGCCTGTGCCCTACACTAGGAATCGAACCAGTGACCCCCTTTGGTTTAGCAGGCTGGCGCTCAGTCCCCTGAGCCACACCAGCCAGGGCTGTTTTCCCACTTTTGTCCCCTGCCAGGCACTTGGGGCCTTCCTCCAGGTGACCATGGGCACCTGGCTGTAAATTGCTCCTGGTTGTAAGTTGCTCGGCCATGGTGTTCAGCTGTCTCAGTTTCCCTGTTCAGCTTGCCAAGGAATTTTCCTAGCTTCTCATTATCCTGTCTCATAACCAACCGAACTACCCAGCCAGGGCCCTAGCAAGTCTTGGCCATACAGTTCTTGCCAGCTAATAAGCTGTACATATGAACGCTAGTAAAATATGTATGATGTATCCTCGTTACCTTTTTTTATTTTATTTATTTATTTTTTAATTTTTAGACAGAAGGAGGGAAGGGAGAAAGAGAAGGAGAGAAACATCTATGTGTGATTGTCTTTCATGTGGCCCCCACTGGGGACCTGGCCTGCAACCCAGGCATGTGCCCTAACTGGGAATTGAACCAGCGACCCTTTGGTTTGCAGCCCGCGCTTAATCCGCTGAGCTACACCAGCTGGGCTCATTACCTTTTATAGAGTAACGTTGCGTCTCTGTGTATCCTAGTTGATGAGCCATAAATTCCTCCTCACCTCGTTTTTTCATATACTGATAAATCTTTGGAGTTCTGTGCAATGGGCATGGATCAGAGGCTATGAATTTAATAGAAAGCAGGGGAAAGAACAGAAGGAAAGAGTGGGAGAGGCATTTTTACAATTTATATACCAGCATTTTTTTCTTTTACTGCAAAACAAGTCCCTCTTGGCTAGGATGGCAGGAAAGGGGCCCTTTTACACACTGTTGGTGGGAGTGTAGATTGGCATAAACTCTTGGAGAGCTAGTTATCAAATTGAAGACTAACATATCAATCCCATTTTGTACTAGAGAATAAAAACGTTTTTTTAAATGTAAGCTCGTATTTCTACCAAGATTTAGCAGAAACAGCTAGGAGAAGACAGACAACAAAGAGTTGACAGTGGCTGTCCCTGGTGGCTGGGAGTGTCTGGAAGAAGTTCCACTTTTTCTATTACAGTCTTCTGTATGGTTTGAACTCGCAGACCAACATTTATTTATTTTTTTATTTATTTTTGCAAAAACCAAAGGCAGCCCAGAGCACAGGATAGCTAGACAGGCCCACATCAGCGCTGCTCCGGTGTCCTTAATCCTTGGCTCCTCCCTGCAAGCCAGGCCCAGAGTCCCAGAGGGCGCTGACCCCTGCCTGGCAGGCCCTGCCCGCTGCACATGCTGTTTTGCAGTCCATTACCAGCTGCTTAAGCAGCAGGTTCCTGGTGGCTGGTCAGCTGGAACCTGCTTCTGGAGTACAAACAGGAAGGGCGCAGCTGCCAGGGGAGATTACCCCGTTGGCCTCATTGGCAAGAAAACAATTCAAATCTTAAGATGCTGAGGAAAACTTCATGCCTGGAGAGGGGAAGGAGCTAGCCTGAGGTGGCCCTGAAGGAAGCCTTGCATTGGCTGGTGTTACAACCTTCCAGCCCCAGGTCCTGGCAACTGGTCCTCCATGCTTGGGGAGGGCTCAAGAGCCACAGGCCCAGTCTCGCTGTGGTCTGGATCCCCTGGCTTTAACCGGAGCTTCCTTGATAGGACAAGAAACCGTTTCACCGTTCTTGCAGCTAGGCTTCTGTTACGCAAGATGCCTGCAGGACCTGGGGCAAAGACCGATTAAAAAAGGCAATGAAAGCCCTAACGACTGTGGCTCAGTTGGTTGGGTGTCATCCCATAAAGCGAAAGGTCACCGGTTCCATTCCCAGTCAGGGCACGTGCCTGGGTTGCGGGATCCTCCTGATCAGAGTTCAAATGAGAGGCAACCGATATCCATGTTTCTCTCACACGTTGATGTCTCTTTCCCTCTTTCTCCCTCACATTCCCTCCCTTCTCTCTAAAAATAAGTAAATGAAATCTTTAAAAAGAAGGAAGGCAATGAAATAGGGCAGATGGACATCAAGTCCCTCTGCTCTGATACTTTCCAGTTGTGTGGCCTTAAGCAAGTTACTTCACCTCTCTGAACCTGAATGTCCTTGCCTGTGAGATGGAGTAAATAAAACCCGCCTGCTTTATCGGGCTGCGGGGGCTGCTGTCCGCACGGGGCGTTAGCGCTCTCTGCCTGACCAGGAGGAGGGCTCAGTAAATGCCACACTTACATCCGTGGGGCCTCATTTCCTCTTTCCCCACCCCTGAAGTGGCAGTGGTTAAGGATATGGGCTCTATTATTTATTACAGGGGTGACTTTGGACAAACCTCTTCGGGCCTCGGTTTTCTGATGAGCAACATGAATATAAGGATTCCCAACTCATGGATCTTGGGAAGTTTAACTGAGATTCACACATGTAACAATAAAGTGCCCGGAACATAGGCATTCAGGACCTGGGGCTGTTACAATTGCTGATGAAAGATTGGCATGTTTCCTAGTGTTAGGTAGGATAGATAGCAAGCCAAGGCAGGGAGGAGGGGGGAGACACGTGCGCCCACAGACTCGGCAGTCCTGAGCCTGGTCCCGTAATAGTGCCAGCTGTCCCAACGTCAAGAGAAACACCAGGCTAACACGGGAGGAGGGCAGTCCTTGAAATTCTAGGTATCATCTCCACTCTCTAGGAAAATGAGCCTTTGAAACTGCGCTTTCATCCTGAGGCCTGAAAGGGCCCCCAGTGCCCAAAGGAAGAAGCCCATTAACACCTTTGGGTATTCACACTTCACTCACCACCCAAAAGCTAACGCCACCATTACCTGTCAATCAGTCTATAACTTCTTCATCCCATCCTACCGACAGTCCTCACAACTGTGTAAGTCCTCAGAACAAAGGACTCTTGGGTTTGGTGCTCCTGGCTCTCTCAGCTCTCTGGCCTTCTGGCCTGAGGCTGCATGGCCTCAGGCCACCTGGCCTCTGGCCACCTGCACACTTGCCACCCCGGCCTTTGGCTGCCCTCACCCTGCTTTGCCCTGAACCTATGCCTTTCGCCCCCACACCCCACCTTAGCTAGCTCATTCTCTTGAACGGATCACCAATAAACCCTGCTTGCATGGGAATAGACTTGCTGATCTGTAATTCTTTACTACATTGGCGAGAAGAGCCAAGTTTCTAAGAGTTTCTCCCATAACACTATTAAAAAAATACGAGTTTCATAAAGCCACCTTCCAAACCCCTGCCTGCCCTGGCCTCAGACTTGGAGAAGATGAGCTGCTGGTTCTCGTCTGAAGCCCCGTCTTCAGCTCCTGTGCTGCAGGGTTGTGCCCGTCTCGGGCCCTTCCTTCTCACTCCTCCAGCTTCTCTTTCTCCCCTGCCTGCAAGGCCTCTCATTAGTCCAATTAATAAACTGTTAATGTCACATCAGTTTAGTCTCGGGAGCAGCGTCCCTCGGGGATGTACATTTTGCTGGCGAAGGGAGGTGGGGAGTGGAGCAGGGAAGAAGCAGCGTTGGCAGCAGATGGGCCTCCCTGGGCCAGGCATCCTGGGACATCATCAGGATAATCGGTGAGAACTTCATTATACAGAGTGAGAGTCTGGCTGTTTGGCAGAGCACTGGGCTCCCATTCAGGGACTGGAGGCTCTTCCCTGGAGGTAATGACCACCTCGAGGCTTCTGGCCTTGTGTGCACTGGCCTTCGGCTCTCTCTCGGGCACGCACGTACACACACGTGCGCATGCATGCAGGCACGCACGCAAGTTCCCTGGGCGTCCACTCAGCTGAAGAGTTTGTGGGCACGTTCCAGGCCTGGAAGCCTGGTAAACAGGGTCAGGCTGGAGGGCCGGGAAACGCACGACTGCTCCGGCTGATTGCTGAGAATAACCAAACCCTGAGCTTCCCAAGGGCCCATTAAACCAGCACAATGCCCGATCCACGCAGCACGTTCCCTCCCAGCCTTAGAAGGATCAAAGATAATGGGCCTAACAAGTTAGCTCAAAGCCCGGGACACGTTGGTTTGGTGGGTGCACAATGGAGTCAGCATTTTCAACCCACTCTCCCCTACACCACTGGGGTGTGAACCTGGAGTTCATGCTGAGGCTGGGGAGAGAGCTGAATGCCTGTGTGTGCGTGAGAGAGAGAGAGATCATGAGGTCATGGTTTGATGGGAAGTCAGCCCTTATTCCCTCAACTAGTTACATTATACATACCTGTTCAGGCTTCTGTTGAGGCAAGAGGAGGTTCGTATCCGACTCCGTCAGCTGACACCTGGCTCCTCCCGCTGCACCGTCAGCCCTTCTGCTCTCCACCCAGAGCCGGGAGCCTCTGTGCTGGCCTCAGTCCAAGGTGAGTGTGAAGCATGCCACACCTTCTTTCACTGCTCTGTCTCTAATCCCCCACAACCACAGAAATGTGTGTGCTGCGTATGACAGACTTAACGGTCGGCCTCAAAGTGGGACCCGTGGGCCGGCTGTTTCAGCATCTCCCAAAAACCTGTTAGAAATGCAAATTCCCAAGTGTATACCCCCACATCCACAGAATCAGGAACTCGGGGGGTGCAGCTCAACAATTTGTGTATTAACAAGCCCTTCAAGGGATACATGCTGAAATTTAAGCACCGTGGATGTACGTTTGAGGGTAACTTGGAAAAAAAATGACAATGGAGGGAAGGACATTAAAACAGAATTGTAAATAGGAGTGTTTGCAAGTCCACAAGAATATGAAAAGGGCCTTTCATGGCGTTTTGCTTCGCACTGTGGAGGCCCACAGGCGGAGATTGCTTTCTTCCCGTGTCAGGACAATCCAAAGCGTGTGTGTGCACACGCACACCTATCCCCCACCTGCTCTCCGGAGGCCACAGCAGCCTTGAATTTAGTGTTTATTATTCACGTGCATGGTTGTACTACCTATTTGTACATAGTATTTTTTGCATATTTTTAATGTTATGTATTTTTGACATACCTGTTGGCAATTTGCTCTTTTCCATTTGCCAGTAAGTTTTGAGACAGATCTTTGGTGCTACTACATCTGTTTATTTTCTTGTTGATGGACATTTATGTTGCTTCCAATTTTTGCTATTACAAGTAATGCTGCACTTAACACTTATGTGAATGTTCCTTGGTACCAATGTACAGGGATTTTTCTAAGGTATTCCATACCTAGGAATGCAGTCCCTGGATCATACTAATGTGCGTTTTCATCTTTACTAGGTCTTTCCAAGTTACATAGCTCCAAAGTGGTTATACTGATTTAAGCAGCTACAGAAACTGGGTCCAAGCCCTGGCTGGTGTAGCTCAGTGGATTGAGCACAGACTGGGAACCAAAGGGTCCTGGTTCGATTCCCAGTCAGGGCACATGCCTGGGTTGCGGGCCAGGTCCCCAGTAAGGACCATGTGAGAGGCAACCACACATTGCTGTTTCTCTCCCTCTCTTCCCCTCTCTAAAAATAAATAAAATTTTAAAAAACAAAAAACAAAAAACTGGGTCCAAGAGTTCCTATTGCTCATTGCCACCGTATTGCAAGACTTTAATATTTTGTTAACTTTTCTGATTTTGGGATGTGGATGGCATTTTTTTGTAGTTTTATTTTGTATTTATCTCATTACTGTTAAAGTTGAACATTTTTTATATGTGTATTTGGCCATTTGGTTTCTTTTGTGATTTCATATTTTTTTCCTTTTGTCTATTTTTCTTTTTCTTTTTTAAAGATTTTATTTATCTATTTTTAGAGAGGGGGAAGGAGGTAGAAAGAGAGGGAGAGAAACATCAACGTGTGGTTGCCTCTTGTGCTCCCCCAACTGGGAACCCAGCCCACAACCCAGGCGTGAGCCCTGACTGAGAATTGAACTGGTGACCCTTTGGTCCACAGGGTGGCATTCAGTCCATTGAGCCACCCCAACCAGGGCTCTCTTTCTTTCTTTTTTTAAAAAGATTTTATTTATTTTTTAGAGGAGAAAGGAGGGGAAAAAAGGAGAGAAACATTGACGTGTGAGAGAAACATCGATCAGTTGCGTCTCACGTAGCCTCAACCTTGGGCCTGGCCTGCAGCCCAGGCATGTGCCCTGACCAAGGCGACCTTTCAGTTTGTGGAGTGACAACCAACCTGCTGGGCCACACCAGTCAGGGCAATTTCCTTTGTCTATTTTTTTATTGGGTTATCTTTTTTCTACTGTTCTGAGGAATCTTTATATATATTCTGAATATTCATTATAAATATTTTTTCAGTCATGGCTTGCATTTTCACATTAATTATGGCATTTTATGGTTAGATATTTTCCATCTCAGTGCATTCAAATTTTCAAATTAACATTTCCCTATCTCATCAATTCCCTTTGAGTCATGGTTACAAAATATTTCTGTGTCAGTGAAGATGGAGATGCTGTAACAGAGAGATCCCAAAACAGTTGTTTACAGAACAGACACATTTATTTCTCTCTCCCGAAAGAGTCCCGAGATGCGTATTCCGATTGTGAAGGTGGCTTTGCTGTACGCAGGCATTCGGAGACCCAGTTTCGTGCCAGCTGGTGGCTTTGCCATCCTGTCGGGTGTACCACCGTCTCATACAGTCAAAGCTGGGTCATGTCCATACTCAGATTCCAGCCAGCAAGGAAGAGAAGGGGAGTATGGGGGAGGCGTAGCTAATGTCATGTGCTGCAAGGGGCACCTGTCATTTCTGCTCACAGCCCGTAGTGAGAAATTCATGACTGGGCCCGTCTGCAGGGGAGGCTGGAAAGGGGCTAATTGTCACGGAAGAATGGTTTTATCAGCAAGGGGTAGTGGCTGTCACACCTCTCTGCCCCAGGGTCTTTACTCTGTTAGAGTTTTATTTTTATTATTGTGTGAGTGAGGGGGCTAATTTTATTGTTTCCTTTTATCCAGTATATTTGTTAATTAATACATCATTTCTTATTGCTTTCTAATTCGACCTGTGTCTTTTTTTAAGAAATATTTTATTTACTTATTTTTAGAGAGAGGGGAAGAGAGGTAGAAGAGAGGGAGAGAAACATCAATCTGTTGCCTCTCCTGCTGGGAACCAGACCCACAACCCAGGCATGTGCCCCAACTGGGAAACGAACAGGCGACCTTCTGCTTTGTGGGGTAACGTCTAACCAACTGAGCCACACTGGTGAGGGCTGACCTGTGTCTTCTATCAACTTTCCTTGTATGCTTGACTTGACTTTGTGGACTCTCCATTCTGTTCTGTTCTGTTTGATTGTTTATCTTTATACCTCTTCCCCAGTTTCTTAAAAGCTAGAGTGTTACAGTGTTATTGTAACCGGAAAAGAGACCGGCGTTCGGGCTGCCTGTCACTACCAAACCCAATAAGCAATGACAGTGACTGAATCTTTATGGGCGCTTCATTCAGATGGCCGGCGATCTGAGAAGATGGTGGGTTCACACCCTAACAGACCATCTTGTCTTTTCTTTCCAGGCCAACGTTTTTATACCAGGGAATAAACAAGGTGCGTGAGGGCTTTGAGATTCAGGGAGGATTAGGTGGAGGAAGCTGCAACATTCCTGTCCTGGGCAGTTAGCTGTTCCCAGGGGCGGTGGTCATCTGTCTCTCCCTGGAACACAAAGGCCCGGATGCCTCCAGTTGTCCCCAGGTGGTCATCTTTAGCAGTGCCCCAGGAGGTCAGCTGTTTTCCCAGGAGCCAGGAGGGGCCTTATCTGTATTTCTGAAACAAAAGCTTTAACATATACATTACTTGCTAGGCTTATAACTTTTTACCTTAAACTGAAATTTTCCAACTCTTGAGTCCCCTATCATTATCGCTATCTGGAAGGGTAGGCCTTAACTTTTTCTTGTAAAAATAGTCTTGGATTCTTCTTGGCCCTTTGCTCTTATTTATGAAACTTGTCAAGTTTCATAAAATACTTTATTAGAATTGCCTTGCCTTTATGATTCATTTTGGTGGTATGATCACTTTTAACCTTTCTATTATAAAATTTAACACTCGAATCTACATTATGATTGTAAAGCAAGACCCATGTAACCTCCACCCAGGTCAGGAAAACATGGTGCTACCGGAACTCCATAAGTCCCCTATAATATTGCTTACCAATCACAATGAGCTTTTATAGGAGTTTTCACTTTTCTTTATAGTTTCACTGCCTGTGTATGCATCTCTAAATGAAACAGCCTTTCTTGTATTTAAGCTTTATATGAAAAGAATAATATAGTATGCACTCTTTTGCAATTTGGATTTTTGGCTCAACATTATATTCGGGTTATTTCCAGTCTCTGGCAACTATTATCATGTTGCTCTCAACATGTTGGCACCTGTACTCAGATGTATACACGTGTGTGGGATCATGACACGTGGGTGTTTCCTTTTATGATGTTTCCAAAGTGGTTATGCTGACTCCCGTCCCCACTGGCCTTTGATGACACACCTCACTGCTCCCTTGTCTTAGCGACACTCCGGATTGTCAGGTTTTGTAATTTTTTTCCCCCAAAGTAATTGTCTGCTTTATTAGAAAATATGCATTTTGCCTTGTTTTCTCCAGGAAAAAGCTTTGCATTTTGATAAGGTAGGGGGAAAGGGGAGTCTTAGAAAGATGGCAGAGGATATTCAGGACTCATTAGTCCTTCCTGTTTGTGAAGTCGGCTCCCCCCCCCCACCCCGCCCCCACAGGCACACACACAAAAACCTCCCCCAAACCCCCCTGCCCTTACGGGAAGCCACACAAACCCATTCACACCATGGTATAAGTGACTAAGGAGACTTGTTGGCAGCAAAACGGCACCAGGTGTGAGACCTCAGTTCAGCACACTGGGTACTGGAGTTCTGCCTAAGAAAGAATTGAGAGCCAAGACACAAACAAAAAGGAAAAGCTTATTTAAGTCACAGAAGGAGAAGAAATGTGCTGGAGAAGAAATGGGCCCAGGAAACAAGTTGCAGAGGCAAAAGGAGTATCCTTGGCACTTAGGAGCAAGAGAGAGGCAAGGAAAACGGAGCCTGGGGGAACGGGTGTGGAAAGGTGTGGGCGCGCTCCGCACACAGGGTCACACTGGGCTCTCCATCCTGAGGGCTCTTATCTTTATACTTTTTGTCAATCTGATGTGTATAGTCGTATTTCACTGTGGTTTTAATATTCAGTTTCCCTGACAAAGAATTAGATTGAGCAACATCTCATGTGCTTGTTGGCTACTTCTTTTTCTCTTTTGAAGTGCACGTTAAAACCTTACGCCCATGATTGGTGGGGATTTATTTGCAAATCCTGGATACTATGTTGATTATATATGCTGCAATTTTCTATGGTGTTGTTTGTGAATGAAAATTTATTTTAATGTATTCAAATTTATTGTTCTTTTATTTTACAGTGAATGACTTAACGATTTTTTCCATTTTCATGTATCCTTTGCTACTCTAAAGTGAAAAAAATAGCCTTGAATTGACTTTTGAATATGGTGTGAGAAAGGACCCAGTTTCACTTTTTTCAATATGACTATCTAGTGATCTCAGCCCCAGTTGTTGAAAAGCCTGTCCTTCCCTTCCCCCTCTCTGAACCTGTGTCATAAATCAAATGTCCCATGAAGTCTCTGACAGGCACCAAAAACAGTCTTTTTACTTTCCCTGGGGCAAACTACACCTTCTAATTACTATAGCTTTAAAAACCCATCTTGATACCTGGTAAAGCAAGTTCTCTGTCTTTTTTCCCCCAAGTGTCTTTGCTATTACTCTGTTCTTGCACTACCATCTCCATTTGGGATTTTTATTGTATCAAATCTACAAATCAACCTGGGAGAATTGACACCTTTATAATAATGATCTTTTCAGCCTAAAAGCACGGTACAACTCTCCATCTACTTAGCTCTTTTAAAAACACTTTTTAATTACATTTTAAAGTGTTCTCCGTATACTTTTTCTTTTGTATTTCCTTGTTTGATCTAGATATCTTTTCGATTTAATTGCTTTGCAAGTGCTAACTTAAAAAAGTTATATTTTATAGCCCTGGCTGGTGTGGCTCAGTGGATTGAGCACCAGCCTGTGAACCAAAGCGTCACCGGTTCGATTCCCAGTCAGGGCACAAGCCTGGGTTGTTGGCCAGGTCCCCAGTAGGAGGCGCTCAAGAGGCAACCACACATTGATGTTTCTCTCCCTCTCTTTCTCCGTCGCTTCCCCTCACTAAAAAGAAATAAGTAAAACCTTTAAAAGTAAAAAATTATATTTTATAGTTGCTGATTTATTGGAATAATATTGAGTTTAGTATACTGATCTTGTAGTCACAACCTTGTTGAAACTTTTGACTACTTCTAATCATTTACCTAAAGATTCCTTTGCATTTTTTTTCTTCAGATAATCATATCCCACATGAGTAAGGGTAGTTTTAGTTCCTCCTTTAAGACCCGTATGCCTTTAATGTTCTTGCTTGCACTAGGGAGGACCCTTTGCAGCCTGGGTGGGCCCTCTATCACAGCGGTGTGCAGAAGCAGTGCTAGGCCTCATTTTCTCGATCCTAATGTAACATGAGTATTTTTTTTTTAAGATTTTATTTATTTTTAGAGAGAGGGGAAGGGAGGGAGAGAGAGAGGGAGAGAAACAGCAATGTATGGTTGCCTCTCACATGGCCCTCACCGGGGACCGGGCCTGCAACCCAGGCATGTGCCCTGACTGGGAATCGAACCGGGACCCTTTGGTTCCCAGCCTGCGCTCAATCCACTGAGCTACACCAGCCAGGGCATAATGTAACATGAGTATTTTTTAAAAAGATTTTATTTATTGATTTTTAGAGAGATGGAGGGAGGGAGAAAGAGAGGGAGAGAAACGTTGAGGTGCAAGATATACTTTGATTGGTTGTCTCTCGGGTGCCTCCAACTGGGGACCAGACCTGCAACCCAGGCATGTACTCTGAACCAGGAATCAAACTGGTGACCTTTTGGTTCACAGGCCGGTGCTCAATCCACTGAACCACACCAGTCAGGACTTCAACGCTCTCTTTTTCTACATGTTTTGTTTGCTTTGCTGTGTGTATATAGGGCAGCATTCTCCAAAACAGAGGAAAGAAGATTATTTTCCTTAGAATGTGCCTTGCAGGTGTCCCATCATTTACTGAACTCTGAGCTAGAATAAAAAATAGAGGTAGAAAGATGAATAGACAGGCCTCTGCCTTCAGGAGCTTACAGGTCCATCCATTCATAGTGCTGTTAGGAGAGTGGAAGCTGCTGCCCGCTTGCAGGACTGCACCAGCTGCAGACAAGCAGAAGGGGGCAAAGGAAGTCCCAGCTGGGCTGTGGAGGCAGTGGGCCAGATGGAGGATCCCAGGCCACTTTCATGTCTTCGATATGGCAGGCAGCCCCCCTGCCATTCCACTTTCTCCAAGGCTGGAGAGGATGCCTTTTGGCATCTCATGGCATACATAAACTACTAAAATTCCACGGCACACCAAAAAAAAATATATCGTTTTGCCAACCTAACAAAACATAGGCATACGTTTGTTTGATTTACACCCCCCCAATAATTACCTACCTTCTTTGCTACAAAGTGATTTTTTAAAATATCAGGTGCCTATGCTCGTATATAAGGATTTCTGATACCAAGAATTAACCAATCAGATGCAACCTTATTATGTATCGTGACCAGTAAAATGCAACTCCATTATATGACCTATATAGGTATGGTTCAAAACAGGGCATTCACATAAGAGGGTTATTGTTATGTTGGCTATTGTCATTTTTTTATTTGACAGTCCAAGGGAAAAATAGGTCAGGGCCCCTAACTAAACAGTCAGGTGCTGCATGTTTTAAAAATTCTTGCAGCACACCAGTTGAAAACTGCTGCCTCAGCAGCTACACTCCAAGTTGAGACTTCGGACTCCCAGCGCTTCACGCCCCTCTTAAGGAGCCACTGCGCCCTCCAGCGGAGCAAGGGCCGCCGAACCCCAGAGGGTCGCCCCAAAGTGCCCAACACCAGCAGTCATCCAGAGGAATCCGTTGTCTCTAGCCCCGCCCCCTGGACGGAGTCCCGCCTGCAACGCGATCTCGTCCTGTGGCACCGATTGGTTGGCTCCTGTGCGTGAGACTTTGCGCCGTGGGGCGGGGCGGAGGAGCCTCGTCGTTTAGGCCTCAGCTGTGTGTCTTGGGTCGCCGCCCCCACTGCTTTGCTGTGTCCGCCCCTCGCCTGTCTTTAGAGGATACTGGCGACAGCCAGGGCTTCGGGTGGCCCTGCAGCCACCCAACGTCTCGGCTGAGCCGCCCCTTCCAGCTGGCTGCTCTCGTCGGCGGGGTCCAGGTCGGGGAGGAAAATGGCGCCGGCGCCCCGAGGCGTCCGGGAGGAGCTGCTGCTGCAGTGTGGGTCCCGACCTCTTTCCCGGCTCCTTTTCTTCGCCCAGGCCTTAGTCCTCCTGCTGCCGGCCGCCCGGGCGGGTGTCTGCCCCGCGCCCTGCACCTGCCGCTCCTTTCTGCTGGACTGCAGTCGCAGGAAACTGCCAGCGCCGAGCTGGAGGGTGCTGTCGAGCCCGCTGCCCCCCGACGCCGCCAGCCTGTGAGTGGAGTTGCTGGGCGGGGTTGGGGGTTTGAGCAAAGGGCAGCTCCCTTCCAAAGGGGACAGGAGGGAGAGAGGCCTGGTCGGAGGGCGCGGTCGAGAGCCTAAGCTGTGAAGAGAAAGGCCATTGCAGTATTGTGGACTTTGCGGGTGGCGGGGGTGTTGTCGAGGTTCTGGAGTGAAAATTCTTGGGGCCACGGAAGCCGTGAGTCCTGGGCTGGGGAGGCGCGTGGGCGGGGATGTTGTTAAGGCATCAGTTTTCCTGGGCGCTGGCACTGACTCGAGATGGTTGGGGCTCCTCGCCCACTTCGGGCTGCATCATGCAGTCCGGCGTGTACGTCGGCCTGCATGGTCCCCAGGCATGTGATTTTACAACCACGACCGCCGAAGACACATGGACTATCTTTTGTCCCTAGTTCGCATTTTGGCTCGTTTTGTGCTGCAGGTTTGAAACGTAACAAGGTTCAAACTAAATGTGTTAGGAGAGCCAGTACTGCCCGGAACAGGTATCTTTTATAAGTAGCATCTTTGGTCTAATTTAGGAAAGGAGCATTCTCTCCAGAATCATGTGATGCTTTGTTTTCAGTGCATTTGTGGTAGCAAAGAACCTGAAAATCAGCCCTCTTTGTTTATGTATGAGAAGCAAGTGTAGTGATTGGTTGAATCCTTCTGGAGACTCCACTGCTGAGTGCTCTTTTTGACAGGCCTGTGTTAGTGGCACCTGGAGAGCTCACTGGTCTGAGTCAGCTTGGTGGCATTGGGAACAACAGTAGGTAATAAATGCTGCAATTACGGGGCTTCTTAACCACTAACATAGTTGTTTCTCTGCCGCTAACTGAGCAATTCATTTATTAATTGACAGCCTTCTAGTACAGTCCGCTCCAAAAAAGAGTCGTCACAGAAAAGACTAGCTTGAGGTGTAATTAAAATATGAGGGTCTGTTTGGATTTTCAGTGGAAGATAGTATACAAATACAAGGTTCCTCTCTGCTGCAGAGGTTCTTTTATGCATTTGCAAATAGATTAGGATAGATAGGAAAGAAAGCTACCTTAAATTCCTTGAGAAAATTAAGGTAACTTAAATAGCAAAATGCTGTGGTAGTGTAGATCTGTAATATAATAAGATGCTTTCCGTTGTTTTAAGATGTGACATCTATAGCAAGTTCTGGTTCTGTTGTTGCAAATAAAATTTAGAAATTCATATCAGTGTGTAACATAGTCTGAATTAAACCTAGCATGGCATCGTTGTAATGTGGCACGTGCCTTTTTTCTAAGAAGTTCTTGGAACAACTACCTGATTATCTCAGAATAAATCTGGTGCAGG
This sequence comes from Micronycteris hirsuta, assembly GCA_004026765.1. Taxonomy (NCBI): domain Eukaryota; kingdom Metazoa; phylum Chordata; class Mammalia; order Chiroptera; family Phyllostomidae; genus Micronycteris; species Micronycteris hirsuta. The sequence goes on along the minus strand of PVJI01002234.1, from coordinate 105,402 downwards.
TTTAAAAACAACACAGCTTCATTTAGCTGTCATTGAAATAAATGTAGCCTACATTTTAAGATCCTCTACTGGTAGGTAAACAGTAATTAGAAATATTTTATATAAGATATATGTGTTTTGTGTCTAGGTTTGATTTTTGTTTAATCAAGATAAATTTCCCGAAGCCAAATGATGTTCAAAATTTTTAAATGTTCTAGAATGAAATTGACATTTTCAGTTTAAGTGAGATGCCTTAGAGAGCAATTCTGTTGTAGAAATGTAATTGGGTGGAAGTCTTACATTAGCAGAAGAACTGCTAGAATATTAAAAGATGGGATTGTACAGTTTTACACTGAGAAATGTAACAGTCTTTAGCAATAAAACCACCTGGTGCACGTGGGTTTCTTTATGTGATTTTGAATTTTTAAAACACATGCAATGCTTAAATGTATTCGTGATTCAAACTCAAATGCTCAAACTTGTGGCCATCATCAAAAAGATTGTAGATGAAATTCATTAATCCTGGTTTTTGAAATACATCTGCCCCCGGTTCCTGGCACAGAGCTCCCAAAACTCCTGTGATTTCCTAAGTGATAAGAGTACTAGGAGGGTCTTTCTTTTTAATATTTGGTCTTTGACCTTGTTTCTTGACACAGGGCTCCTAAATCCCTTGGAATTTTGGGTGATAGGAGTGTCTTTTGATCTAATGAGGCAATTCTTGGTGGGCTCCTGGATGCTTCAGCATGGGGACTGGTCACTAGAAAGACCAGTCTGTCGCCAGAAGTGTTGGACTTTCAGCCCCACTCATTTTCATCCTGGAAGGGGAGAGGGGCTACAGGTTGAGTTAATAGTTAATTAAGTCTGTGTAAGGAAGTCAAAATAAAAATCCCAAAGTCTCAGGTTTAGGACTCTTCTTCTGGGTTGGTGAGCACATTTATGTGCCATGAAGATGGTGCACCCCAACTCCACAGGGGCAGAGGCTCCTTTGCTGGATCCTTTTAGACCTCACCCTATGTATTTCTTCATTTAGCTCTTTGTGTCCCTTATAGTGGCTTTTACTATATAATAAGCCAGTAAATGTAATAAGTGTTTCTCTGAGTTCTGTGAGCTGTTCTAGCAGGTGACTGAATCTAATGATGGCGCATGGGAACCTCCAGTTTGTAGCCAGGTCGGACGGAAGTTGTGGGTACCATGGGGTCCTACTGCTTGTGGTTGGTGGCTGAAGTGGGGGTGCAGTCCTGTGGGACTGAGCCCTTACCCTGTGAGGTCTGCACTAACTCCAGTTAGTGTCTGAATTGAATTGCAGGACACCTGGCCGGTGTTGGAGAAATGGTTGGTGTGGGGAAGGAAAAACACCCATTGGTGTCAGAAGTATTATGTGTGTGAGTAAAGGAAGAAATGTGCCAAAAATTCTTTGCTTCATCAAAGTTTAGTCAGGCTCCTGAGCCTTCTCCTGGGCCATATGTGCACATCCTTGTAAAATGCAATTTTAGCAAGAACCCTGCCATGTCGCTTTAGCAAGAAGGCGCTACCCTCAATAATCTGGGTTCTTCCCCATACCAGGGGTGTCAGACTCATTTTCACCGGCGGCCACGTCAGCCTCATGGTTGCCTTCAAAGGGCCAAATATAATTTTAGGACTGTATGAGTGTAACTACTTCCTAACAGTTAAGTGAGAGCTTGACACTGTTGCTGCGTAGAAAGGTGCCGGACTGCATGAAACAAGGTGGAGGGCTGGAGTCGGCCCGCGGGCCTTGTGTTTGCTGCCTGTGCCCTATACCATGCCGCAGACGGTGTCTGATCACCCTGACCTGCTCTCACCCAGAATCCCGTTAGGTCTGGTTAGTCAGAACCCTCTTACCTTTGATGTTTTCTCTTAGTATTTTTCATCCACTGACCCCACCCTGCTCCTTAGCTTTAAATTCCCGTATACACAGGCAGTATTTGGAGTCGAGCCCACTCTCTTACTTAACATTAAAAAATTTCATTGCAGCAGTCCCTGTGCCTAGCTCTCCATTCCCCAAAGTCTTCCTTACCATGCTTTAACAAGTATCATTTAATCTTTTTTTCCTTTTAACAGTTATGGTGCCTCAACTCCGATAGGATCAGATTCATCATTGGACCCCCGGACCTCTCACCCAGGACCCTAAGTGCATACCTTTGAAGCCTTTATCTTCCTCCTGACTGATGGATCGGGGATCCATTGGTGAGTCCGACTCCTGAACCGTTGCTCCGGACAAGTGTCCGTGGAAGCTGGTAAGGACAGATTTTGACTCTTAAGAGTTGGAGTATACACCGGAAAAGGGGATAGAGCCCCAGATAAACACAGACTGGGTTAGGGTCCCAGGTATTCCTGTTGGTGAGGAGGTCTTTAGAGTCCCAGGCAAGCAGCTGTTTGTAAGAAGCTGGGTTAGAGCTGTAGGCTTCTTTGTTTGAAAGGTACCTACTGGGCTGGAAGTCTCTTCTGGCCTTCGTGTTGGTCATTCCCTGACTCCCTGCTCGGGCAGTCTTTTTTCCTGTCTCTGCGACACCTCTCCTCTCCCTCTACTGGATCTTGGGACTTCTCAGTTGAAACAGACTCGCTTGTTGAACCCCTGCTAGCTGTCCTCCCCACCAGTTCCGTAAACTTCCACTCGTGTTGGCGTGCTTGGGCTGAGAATCATGTGAAACTTCAGTGGTCTCTTTGGGAAGCCTGACATCTCCTCGAACTGGCCCCCCTAAGATACCTCCCTTTCCATTCCTTCTGCTGCCGTTTTCCCCTCTGCCACCTTCAGCCTTCCCTCGAGTTCCCTTGAGTCCTTTGGTGTGTCTCCCTGCAAAGCCCCTTCCTTCTTCCCTCTGTCCTGTTTTCCTGCCCATCTCTGTAGGCACTTGAACTTCGGGCTCCCTGCCCTCCACTGGAGGCTGTCAAGGGACTTAGGAACCCCCAAGAGCAACTACTTGAGGCTGAAAAAGAAAAAGGCTATTTGGAAATAGACTGGATGTTTTGGTTAGTTGGCTGGGCTTTGGAAACATCCAGGCCGTTGCTGGGTGTCTCCTTGGTCACCTGCAGTTCGGTCCACAGTCTCCAGAAGATTGCATATCAGGGCAAGGGAAGGTCTTGAAGGTAACCTCTACAGAACTGGTGACAGATAACCGTAACTGTTCGTTCGCCAGAAACACAGTCTGCATAAAAATACAGAGTCGAGAAAAGACAAGAGCTAATGACTTATAAATCCATGAGTTTGTACTGACGGCTAAAATATTAGACTGTAAACCATAAGATTTCTATTCGTGTACTTACATTATAGCTTTTTGATATTTTTCTATCTCTAAATGGTGTTACCCAATTAATTGAAAAAATGCCTTTAAGGAGTTCTATTCAAATTGGCTTAGAGATAAATGAGCACTTATGCACATCAATTGTTCTTGAAGCTCTCAGAAAAAGTGAAACTAAGCCAATGTTTTAACTTTACATGATCTGGGAGAATTTTTCATGAATAAAGCTAATTTGAAAGTTGTTGGTAAAATGGGGACAGGCATGTCTTCAGAATTGTCAGCATTAAGTATAACGCAGACACGTAACTTGTTTTCTACCTGGGTTTGCTAGTCAAACAAGCTTGTTGTCTGTACTCAATACAGATAGGTATTTAAGGTAGACCGTTTAGGATTATAAAACTGTAAATCCAAACGAAGAATAAATAGACAATAAAAATAAATTGATGTATGTTAAGCATATCAGTACAAAAAGAAATAAGGGGGAAGACCATGTATATTTAGCCTTTTTAGGCACTTGCTTTTTTGATGCCCGCTCAACGCGCATATGTTGTAAAAATGGGCAATAGGTAAATAACTCGAGATGACAGCTAGCTTTGTTTGGTGTTATATCTGCCTAAAATAAAAATTTTGGTCTTTTTAAGTAAGATAAACTACTGAAATATTCATTACTGAACCTAAGTACAAGTTTATATATTTTTGGCATCTTGTTTTTATATAGTATCGAGAAGCTAAAGATATTAGGATCAAATAGCAAACTTGTCCTTTGCCACATTGGAAAATTGTACTGTGAGGAATCCTGTGCCTCTAGAAGTTGAGAAATTGAATATTCATAAATTGACTGATCTACAGAATATGAATGTATGACAGACCACAATCATCTACTTGGTAGTTTTTCCCTGTAAAAGAAAGGTTATTAATAGTTAAAAATTGTAATTATTAGATGTGAATGAAACTATTAGAAACCATAAGAATGAAGAGAAGCAACTTTGTTTGCAAAGTATACAAGGTGTATGCATTTTGTTCAGGGGAAAAAGCAATTTTATTTATTTATTTTTTAAAGATTTTATTTATTTATTTTTAGACAGAAGGGAAGGGAGGGGGAGAGAGAGAGAGAAACATCAGTGTGTGGTTACATCTCATGTGGCCCCCACCAGGGACCTGGCCTGCAGCCCAGGCATGTGCCCTGACTGGGAATCGAACTAGCAAACCTTTGGTTCACAGCCTGCGCTCAATCCACTGAGCTACACCAGCCAGGGCAAAAGTAATTTTATTTTAAGGTAGACTGACTGGTAGTTCCAGAATGAGAAAGGGAGAAATATAGGAAAGACTGAATGGATATTAGAAAAATAGTTGTAGAAGATTTGTAGAAAAGGAGTTTTGTGTGTGGTCAAGTTGCTAGGGTTGAATGAATTTATTTATAAGTCGAAAAAATTGAACTTAATTATTGTAAGTGTATTGATACAAAACTAGAATGCTGAAGTTTTTTTGGAATATTGGCCTGCTCTTATTAGGAAATTGTAGTCCTGGCTGGCATGGCTCAGTGGACTGAGCGCTAGCCTGCAAACCAAAGGTTGCTGCTTCGATTCCCAGTCAGGGCACAGGCCTGGGTTGGGGACAGGTCCCCAGTTGTGGGTGTGTGAAAGTCAACCACACATTGATGTTTCTCTACCTCTCTTTCTCCCTCCCTTCTTTTCCCTCTAAAAGTAAGTAAATAAAATTAAAAAAAAAAAAAGAATTGTGAAAAGTTTTACTTTTTTAAATCTGCCTGGGAAACAGAGATTTGTGTCATAAAAGTAGTTTCTTGTGCTTTGTGTTGTCTTTATCAGATGGTATTGAAAAGAAAAGAAAGAAAACCTGAGTCTTCTCAATATTCAAAGAGCTTTTTTTTTTTTTTCAATTTTTTTATTTTTAGAGAGAGGGAAGGGAGGGAGACAGGGAGAGAAATAGCAATGTGTGGTTGCCTCTCACATGGCCCTCAGTGGGGACCTGGCCTGCAACCCAGGCATGTGCCCCGACTGGGAATTGAACCAGCAACCCTTTGGTTCCCAGCCTGCGCTCAATCCATTGAGCTATACCATCCAAGGCAGAGCTTTCTTTTTTTTTTAACAACTGTGTATTTTCTGGTTTTGCCTTTGAAGTAGTTTGTCACTTTGTTTAAATGAATAACTAATTATTGTTTCACAGTGACCTGTGATCTTACTGAGTCAAGTGTTTAAAACCTTTTGACATTTTTGACAATTCTCCAAAATCAGATTCTAAATGGAGTCTTTTTGACCTCATACTAACCTAGAGATTTTCTAGAGAGCCCCTAGCAAAATCTCAAAGGATCTGGCTCTCACGTTGTAAAAGAAATATGTTAAACTAATCAGGTTTGTTTGGTGTGTTAAAGTCCTCAGGAAGCATTGACATATAAGAAATGATGACACACCTTCTTGGGTTGTATGCGGATGGATATGTGTTACTAGTGTAAGTATTTCAGAACTACATGGAGTTCATAGAAGTTTGTCACCGTGGTTGCTGTCTGCTTATCATGTCAAAGTATTGTTTGCCACAGGGAGAACCCATTTTCCATACCAAGTGAACTCTCATTAGAACTTCAACCATAGCCATTTAAAATCTTTTTTCATTTCTGACTATTCATTTTTATTTTTCTCTTACTCCCATAGAAACTCCCCTCATTAAATGCTTCACTGCTGGCACTGCCCAGAACTTACCCTCTGGCACCAAGTCCCAGCAGAAGCTCACCTGGCCCTTGGTGAACAAAGGCTGCTGAGTGAGAAAATAGACTGATACTGTTCAGAGGGAAGAAAAATGTTTTTTCCTTGAACAAGAGCGGGCACTGACAAAGATTCTTTGCTTGACCAAATTTTAGACTCCTGAAAGTTTTTCTCCTAGGCCGGTATGTGTACTTCCTTGTAAAGTGCAGTTTTAGCAAGAACTCTGCTAAGTTATTTTAGCAGTAAGCCCCCACTCTTGGCACCTTGGTATCTGACTGATTTCTCATCTTCCACAATCCCCTGGGTGGTGGTTGCTCGCCCTGGCCTTTCTTCAGTAAGAATTCCGTTAGGTCCGTTAGCCAGAACCCTCCCTCCCCCAAGGTGTTGCCTCTTAGTGATTTTCCATCCACTGGCCTTGGCTGACCGCCCTGCCACTCGGCCGTAAATTCCCGCTTGCCCATGCGGTATTTGGAGTTGGCCCCTATCTCTTCCTCCATAGAAACATTTCATCACAGTGGTCTCTATACCGATAGAGATAACCTGAACCACCTCAAATAAGGTCTTACTGGGTTTTAACAAGTGTCATTGAATATTTTTTCTTTTGACATAGGGAGTTTTGTCCTAGACATGTGTCGTCACAAATGAGATTTGCTAGAATGTCTCTGCCTCACAGAAATGTGGTTGGGAAAAGAAAGGATGAAGGGGTGGGGGGTGTGGAACCTTCGATTCCTCAGAGGCATGTGGTTGTCCGTGGCATGGAGCAGTAGGCTGTGTGGCTCTGTTGCTGAAGATGGCAGTTATCGGAATTTAGAGATCGATCCAATAACCTACTCATTGATTCAGTCCCTTGGTTATTATCTGTAATAGCTAAAATGAAATGAAGAGAGAGTGCTGGGTCAGACCTTGATGTGAGAACAAGCTCAGATTTCTGAGAGTCTGAGTTTTGGCCACTAGCCTCAAAGCTGACCTCCAAGGGAAAACTTAGGCAAGGACAAGAGAAAGGACCTTAGACCTCTGGTCACCAAGAAAGTTGGTGTGAGGGAAGGGCAAAACCAAGAAACTATGTGAAACCAGGGAGTATAGTGTGAAGGAGCGGTTTCATTTTTTGAATCGGTAACAGCTTCCAGAAGAACCTTTATTAAAATACACTGTGAGTATAATTAATTTAGAAGCAATATCTGGTTTTAAATACTGCAGTGAAGGAAGAGCATGTTTGGGTTAAAGTAGGATTTATAGCTCATTGTGGAACAATCACAGATGGCTCCATGTGACCCAGACACAAAGGTTACTCCCAAGGGAACAGCCAGCTGGTGGACTGCCTCAAAGCCCCTGTAAGATTGCTTTACGTCGAGAAAGGGGACTGACTGCCCATTTGCTCTGTAAATCCCAAGTGGAACACCTCTTGATGAAGTAAATGGTAAGTTTTCTATGGTAGTCTTGTGTATTTTCTTTATGATAACAGGCATATTCACCTGCTGAGTATGCCTGTTACTGAGTTCGTGGTAAATACTGTAGGTGAGAGGTACTCTTTTTTCCATGGACACCCGTGGAACCTTATTGCTGCGAAACCAAGGGGTAGTCGGGGAAGCCTTCTGTATTTGCTGTCTCAGCTTTGTGTCTGGGTCTCAGATGCTAATAAAAATATTAGGTTAATTAAACAGGTGAATGAGGAAAAGCAGAAGAGAGAGTCAATGAACTGATCTTAAAAAAGTGAATAAAGCAAATGTGTTAGGGGTAAAATAAAGGAAAAAGAAAGGGAAGAATCACTGGACTTCCCCCAGCGGAATAGAAAGCTTTAGAGGGTTATTAAGAAATGGGGTGAATCCGAGGACTTCCGGCAAGATGGAGGCGTAGGTAGACACACTGTGCCTCCTCGCACAACCAAAAGAGGAAAAACAGTCAATTTAAATAAACAAAAACAGCCAGATCTGACAGAAAACTGAACTGAGTGAAAGTCCGACAACCAAAGAGTTAAAGAAGACACGTTCATCCAGACTGGTAAGCGGGGTGGAGCCGGGTGGAGAGCGCGCAGCGAGCCGGTGGTGAGCACACGGCAGGGCGGCAGTTTGCGGGGCGGTACTGGCAGCGCTGCAGCTGCCGGGAGACACCTGCGGCAGGCGTGGCTGACCAAAACGCGGCCAGCACCCGGTGCACCCGGACCCAGCGAGGTTGGTGGACCGGGTGTGCCCTCGTTCGAGTGCAGATAAACCAGGAGAAGAAGCTGGGAGCGGAGCAGACCGAGCAGCAACCCACCAACTCGGGGAAATAAGGCCTCAAACCACCAATTGAGGGCACCCATGGGGGCTGAGGCAGCGGCGGGAGGAACTCCCGGCCTCCCAGGAGAGTTTGTTGGGGAGACCCACCCACTCAACCCGGAGCCAGTGCAGGGGGGCCCAACCTGCTTGGGGGTAACAGTGTGAGAGCGGAGCAAGCACCATTATTCTCTCAAGACTCGCCCCCACAGGCTGCGTCACAACACAGTGGCGTGGGTTACCCCGCCCCCACAGATAGCGTCACCAAATAGCGATGTCAGTTGACCCGCCCTGGTGAACACCTAAGGCTCCACCCCTTAAAGTAACAGGCACACCGAGAAAAAAAAATGGCCCAAATGAAAGAACTCATCAAAGCTCCAGAAAAAATACAACTAAGTGACGAAGAGATAGCCAGCCTATGAGATACACAGTTCAAAGCACTGGTAATCAGGTTGCTCACAGAATTTAACGAAAAATTGTCACAATTACTTGAGCAAATGAGAAGGGATGAGAAGGAAACTGGGACTCAAATCAACGGAGTGGACCAGCAGAAAGAAAAAGACATCCAGCCAGAAAAGAATGAAGAAACAAGAGTTCAAAAAACTGAGGAGAGGCTTAGGAACCTCCAGGACATCCTTAAACGTCCCAACATCCGAGTCATAGGGGTGCCAGAAGGAGAAGAGGAAGACCAAGGGATTGAAAACTTATTTGAACAAATAATGAAGGAGAACTTCCCCAAGCTGGTGAAGGAAATAGACTTTTAGGAAGTCCAGGAAGCTCAGAGAGTCCCAAAGAAGTTGGACCCAAAGAGGAACACACCAAGACACATCATAATGACATTACCCAAGATTAAAAATGAGAGAATCCTAGAAGCAGCAAGAGAAAAGGAGACAGTTACCTACAAAGGAATTCCCATAAGACTGTCAGCTGATTTCTCAGAAGAAACCTTGCAGGCAAGAAGGGGCTAGAGAGAAGTATTCCAAGTCATGAAAGGCAAGGACCTACATCCAAGAATACTCTATCCAGCTAAACTTTCATTTAGAATGGAAGGGCAGATAAAGTGCTTCTCAGATAAGGTCAAATTCAAGGAGTTCATCATCACCCAGCCTTTATTATATGAAATGTTAAAGGGATTTACATAAGAACATAATCAGCAAAAGAAAAAAGCAAGCAAAATGTAACCAGAGACATTGAAATTAAGAACAATCTGACAGTAACCAGAGGGGAGGGGGGAGGGGACAATGAGGGAAGGGTTTTTAGGAACTACTATAAAGGACACAAGGACAAAACGAAGGGAGAAGGTGGAAGCAAGGGGGGGAGGTGGGTTTGGCTGGGGTTGGGGGATGTGGTAGGGGGAAATGCAGACAACTGTAAATGAACAATAATAAAGTAATTAAAAAAAATGGGGTGAATCCAACAGACATGGACGGGGTAAAAACAAAAGTGTTCTATAGGACTCCCTAGGCCTGGGCAGGCCAAGGCTCTCCTGGTCTTCCAACTTGAGAGAGCTTCAAACATGTCTGCTCTGTTTACTTCAGTTCGGTGAAAGTTGAAAGTCCAAAAGCAGAGGTTACAGCGAGAAACCTGACCAGCAATTGCTTGAGACGTGGGTTAGGCAGATTGAATTAGATAAAAAAGGATGTAAGGGTCAGAGTAGCTTGGCTGAAATCATGGGGGGTGGGGCGGGGATCCAGAGCCTCTTGCATGAGTGGGTAGAATGGTCAGGAGTTGGAGAAGTTTTCAGATTCCTTGTTATGGGAACCTCGTCCACAGTAGTACCAGACCCATTGGTGAAGCTGTGATGTGATTGAGAGAGTTGAAAGTTGGAATGTTAGATAGGCTTTATGTAAAGAAATTGTGTCTCCTTTACGTGAATATATTGTGGAAATGATGTTGTAGCTGCCTGGGGAACACTACCCCTGGGCGGTATTGTAAAACCACAGCCTACTAATAAAGTCCTGATGGAGGTTCCAGCGAGGAACATGAGGTCGAAGTTTGTAGGTGTGCATGCTTGAGGAGGCTTATACCTCATGGTGTTACGGAGGTGGATGTTGTATCTGACTGGGGAATGTTTCCTCTACCTAATACTGTAAAACCGAAGGCATATAAACCCACGCTTCAGGCAGTATTAATCGGGCATTCTAAGTGGGAACCAGCAAGACTGCCTGCCCCACGCAGTGTCGAGTGGAAGGTGGAGTGCTGGTGCGGACACATTCTCTGTGGGGTGGCCCTGTGTGCGCGTGGCAGGTGAGGCTTAGGGCACAAGGCTCTGAGTGTCTCCCAGCAGCGACTCCGGAGACTTTGGACCGGAGCATTTGCTTTTGAAGGGCAATTATTTGCCTGCTGTTGGACATTAGTTGAAACCGCCATGATGACTAAAAGTCATAAAATAATTGTGAAACCTGAAATACCCATGATGTTTTGTATAATGTCAGATAAACACTCCAGTACTCGGAAGAGTTCTGTAGTAAAATGGAGATGGTTTAGGTGGGGTCGTTATGCTAGCTGGGGAGTGCAAGGAAGAGCTACTGAAGAGCAGAGCGCCATTCTCCCCTGCCTGGCTCTGGAACTGTGCTAGCTTCTGTTGTCCCTTAGGCTGCCCCCTGTAGGCAGCTCATCACTGACCCACAAGGAGCTGCTTGGCCTGTGGATGGCAGTTCCAAGATGAATGGCTAACATCCTATTTGGAAGGCCACCACTCTGAGGAAGGTGAAGACAAATTGGCTCCGTGGGCTGAATTCCCATGCTACGTTCCTAGCAGTAATGGGAGAATAACAGTGGTAAAAAGCCCCTGTGTGCGTTTGGGTTTTTACAGTAGTACTAACTCATGGGCAGTGGCCGGGCCTGGCCATGTATGGGTCAGGCAGAAGAGCAGTGGAAACCTGACCTATTAATGGGATGCCCACGTGGGGTACAGATAGGCCTGTGGAAATCACTCTGAGAGTTTGAGGTGCATTAAAATAGGACGTGTTGATTGCCATCAGAAGGACCCCTTCCAGGCTTAGCAGGTGATTGGAGTCAACAAGCAGGTACCCCTGTGGCTCCGTGAAGTGGGTGGATATGGGGGCACTGCAGCAGTGCAGAGATGGGCAGCAGCTGCATGGGCTCCTCTTGCACCCTCTGAGGCTCAGAATGCTGGTAAGCTCTGTTCTGCTGCCAGGAAAAGAGACAGACCGCAGATGGCTGTGTGGCGGGTTCTCTGGTGGGAAGGCCCTGAGCGGAGCTGGCAAGTGATACCGATGCTGCTATAGCCCTCGGAGCTGCAAATGGGGCCTGATGGGAATGTGCCCACGGTGCTTTATCTGATGGCACTTGCAAATGCTCAGGGTGCTATAAAAGAACCGAACAGTAGATAATTGCACCAGTTTGCATGGCTGGCCACGGTTTCCGGAGACCAGGGGATACACTTTACAGCCCATAATACCCAACAGTGGGCAGGGAGATGTCCTCCTCAGAGTACAGTAAGTCCTCACTTAACGTCACCGACAGGTTCTTGGAACTGTGATGAGGTAATGTATGATGAAACCGGTTTTACGTAGGCTAATTGATACAAATTTCTGCGGCATCTCATCACCGTTATAAGGGAATGATGTTTTTGAGGATGTGCTGTAGTAGTGGGATAGAGGATTAGAACGGGCAGTGAAAGCACTGGTCTTCAAAGGGGTGAGGTAAAGATGGGAAGGACTGGCTTACACACCATCCTGGGAGCGTACTCACACTCAACGTCTGGTGGCCCCAGTAGGCAGAGTTAGAGTCCTCTTTTTCTGTGGATGCGAAGGGGAGGGGGTGGGGCAGGACGCTGGGAGCAGGATGCAGTTCTCGCTGATGGAGGAGTTGCTGGCATAGCGACTGGACTCTTTTCTTCTCCATGCACCTCAGCTTTCTTTCCTGCTTGATGACATGGCCATAGGACCAGGGCTGCAAAATGCAGGTGCTGGAAACAGGGATGATGCCCAAGTGAGAAATTATAGTTTTAAATTTTGGGTCAGAATTCCTGAGGGCCTAATGGGGAAGAGTGTGCCTTCACCCCGTCTAGCAAAGTTGAGGTTAGCAGTGAATGCCGGTCTGTTGACTGGTAGGAAGACATAGCTCAGTAGTTCTTGCACCTGTGTGACTTTACCCTAACTGATGGAGTGAACAGGAGCAGGGGAGGGGGGGGTGGGGGGGCGGCGGGTGGAGGCACTTGCTGGACTAGTATTGCTGTTTGCAGTCTAGACCAGCACCGTGGCCGAACCTGATGTCCCTTCCAAGGGTGGGAGGGTTTGGGTATAAATGGAGAGAAGGAGCAATAGTAGCTGAGGGCCAAGGAACGAGGAAGCAGTTGTGGAGTGGGGGGAATCCAGTGTAATGCTTCGGGAGGGGCTCGAGTGGGAGGCCGTGTTGTCTGTTAGCTCAGGTGTACCGGTTGACTGAAAGGGTGGACGCCTGTGTTTGCCCAGACCCCTCCCGCCTGGGAAGCTGACAAGACTGAATGGAAGCCTGCCACCCGAGAGGCCTTTTTTGCATAGTGTTTTGCTGTTAGGGGTTCTGGGGCCAGGCACTAAGAGGGTGGGCCATGGGGTAATAGAAAAAACACGTACTGAGCTCTGCCTCTGGCTCCTGGCGCAGAGCCCCTGAAACCCTGTGAAAGGCCACTTACAGGAGCATTTTTGGTTCTAATATTTAGTCTTTGAAATTTTTCTTTAATTGCTTCAAACCACAAAGTGGTGAACTGAGAATGAATCCTTTTAAAAAAGGTATGGATTAGATTTTCCTTCCATTTAAGGGCCCTCATGTTTTCCTTGATTGTTATTATCTACCTTTATTTTCCATTTCCTCCTTCCATTTGTGCCCATATTTTCACCACACTTCTTACAGAGAAGTGAGCCTAGCCATGGGGATGCGCATACAGTGCTCTAGAAACCTGTTAATTCTGATCAGTGCGGGCAGTACTCTTCTCTGTTAGCCTCTGGGCCTCCGCAGGCAGGAATCGAGAGGAAACTTTTCTTGCTGTTCCAAGTCTGCACTCCAGAGTAAAGAACTGGGCTCGTTCCTGGAAGGATCCTCCGCCCCTTCTCTCCCCTTAGCCCTGGGATCCTCAGCGCCAACCAGTATCTGCCTCGAGACCATCCGCGCTGGTCTTCCACTGCCCTTTGTTCTTCTTTACCCGTCTCCATGAGAGCCCCGGGCTTGCAGGCTCTCTCCTCTCCCAGAGACACCCCGGGCCAGTTCTTGGCTTTGTTTTTATCTTTAGCAGCCACTATCTTCTGATATGCTACATGTTTTACTTTGTCTTCTTTTCAGTAGAATATAAATATCTTCAAGGTACGGATTTTTGTCTGTTTATTCATTGCCGTAGATCAGCAATTTTCAACCAGTGTGCCACAAGAGTTTTTAAAACATGCAATACATGACCGTTCAGTCAGGGGCGCTGACCTCTTTTCCTTAGACTGTCAAATAAAAAAAAAACAACAAAAACAGCCAACACAATAATAACCGTCTGGTGTGAATGGCAAAAAATATATTTTTTCATGTGCCGCAGAATTTTAGTAATTTACGTGTGCCATGAGATGAGAAACATTGACGATCTCTGCTGTGGGTGAGCGGTGACCTGCAGTAGAGACTCAGGAAGACTTGTGGAGTGAATGCGGTCAATGAGTTATAGAATGTATGTGGCTGCAGCGCCTTTTGTGGGAGATTAGGAAAAACTCTCAAAGAAATTAAAGCAGTTCTCTCATTTGCTTCTCTAATTTCTTATTAAATGGTTTATTTTTAAGGTACTTCATTCTCCATAGTAAACATTGTGAATGAATTAAGAGTTTTATTTTAGTTAATTATTTGTATTTTAAGATCATCTTTTAAAAAAAGGAAAAATTTGAAATATACATTACATTACTAATTCTGACTCCCATCTCATACTGTCTGGGATGTTTTGTCTAATTGCACCAAAATTCACAAAAATTTTTGTGTGCACAAATAATCTTTCATTTATTCTGATCATTTTCTTTAATAGGACTTTGCAACATCTGTTTGATATTTACTAAATATTATTGAATGATCAGTTGAATGCAGAGTGTCATCATGGCTTGCAGCTGTAATTCGAGTTTTTAATCAGTCTGCAACTTCACTGTGCCCTGTGAATTTAGAAATACCAACCACGCATTTCTAAAGTTGGGATACTTCAAAGGCATTGTGGGTGGCTTCCACAGACCTTGTCTTTTTATGTGCTGGCAGAAACACCAGTTTTATCCTTTAAAATGTGCAGAGCAACTGGCGAATCCCTAAAACGCCTTTGGTGGGAGGGGAGGGCACTGCCATCATGTTTTCAGAATCTGGGGTCTGTTCTTGGCTTGCACGCTGTTCTGATGGACTGTTCACTTCCAACAGTCATGTAAAAGCACAGAAAATACGCTTTTCTTTCGTTGCATTAAGGATTTGAACATATTTCTTCTGTACCCTGGTCTGTTTGGGGATTGGTAAACAGAAGCCCATGAAATTGGAATCCAGAGGCAATGTTTAGTTTACTACTTCACTTCATCGTAGAGGAGCAGTTCCAGGCGAGTAAGGTTTCACCTTTGGGAGTGGATTATAGCTGCATGTAAATAGGTAAACACTCGAAAAGGTGACAGTACTGGACCATCATCCTACTCCGGATCTAGTACTATATAATAAACTACTGTTTACACACTGACCCGTGTGCTAAGCGTTTTATTTATAGCCTTTTAATTTTCTGAGCAATCTAGTGAGTGTGGTAGTACTGTTCTCCTTTAACAGTAGAGGGGACTGACGTTTAGAGCGGTGAGTAACTGGCCCAAGGTCCCAGGACTGGGCACGCAGAAACTCTATTTTAAACGTAACTGTAGAATTTATAGCCCCTCTTTTGTGGTGGTTGTAGTCCCCCTTATGAAGCAGTATTTTCATTCATTAAGAACCCAGGGAAAGGTAATGGAAGAAAATAAAACAAGCCTCTTGTTCTTGAAGTGAATGCTCTCATCTTCCCACGACCTTCAACTTTTTGGATTCACAGAAGTGTTGTACAGTGCATTACAAATCAGTAACACAGATGGGGGATAGAAAGTTTAATCCGGAGTGGCATTATGTTTCATGGTATAAAAGTTTCCAGGAAACCTTTATTCCTGAAGGAGCCTCTCAGACTCTCCGAGCTCATTTGCTCCTGTTTCAGGCAGTTCTGACAGGCACTGGGGTTCCTGGCCTGTGACAGGGATGAGCAGGCATAAGTCTAGAGAGGCTTCAAACAGCTCCCCTACAGACAGGAAGGCTGACTTTTGGTGTAAAGCTCTTAGTGGTAGAGGAAAAGCAAATTTAAAAGCAGACAATTTTAAGAGTTGCTTTGGAATCCTTGTCTTTTAAAAGTAAATTAGGCCAGATATACTCTAACAATACGAATTTCCATTTACAAAAGAAAGGGAAGATTATTCTGGATAAATATGTGAGGCATTGTCATACCGAAACTATTGGATATAATATGTTCTTTTAACTTTTGCAAAGGACTCCGTTAAAAAAGTTTAGTTATTGTTGAAGCTCACAGTTTGGCCTGTCCCTGTGCTGCAGATGACTCAAAAATGTGCCCGTGTGACTGGGCAGAAGAAAACCCCTGCGTCTCTGTCGCTACGGGACTTCGCACTTAGCTTGCAGAACTGGTTCTCCTCCTCAGCCTGTGGAGATTGCTCTGTGCATCCTATAAATTATTTACACCCCGATGGTACTAAACGGCTACATTAATGGCACCTCTGGCTCCACATGATACCAAGAACGTTAATAATTCATCATTTATTACAGATGCATCCCTGTAGATGAGCGTGAGTGGGAGCTGAGTTTATAACACTGAGATGAGGCCTTCTTTGAGACCTTTACTCGTGAAACATTGTATCCATAAATAGACGTTAGTGGTGTTAAAAAATAAAAGATATTGACTGTTATAAACCGTTAGACTCTTTAGGTGATGTTGATCAAGCGTTCATTTACTTAAGTTTTTAACTACATCTTAGGGATATATCAAGGGGAGAATCTTGGAAAGGCAGTCCTCTGTTTCGGGACTCTGGCTTTAAAAAAACAGGCAGACTACCATTAGTTTATGCAAAGTAAATGGAATTAATGATTGGCCACTGGGAAGAACAGTGAGAGACTTTAATTTTTAAAAATACCCGAATTCCTAATCTTAATCTGTAAAAAGAGTTTTGCACCTGATTTTGAAGTCTTCAAATCAGTCGTCTTCAGCCTTTTGGAAGAGTTTTATCTTGAGAGAGATGGGGAGGAAGGGAGAAAGAAAGGGAGAGAAACACTGACGTGTGAGAGAGGAGCATTGGTCAGTTGCCTCTTGCACAAACCCCGACCGACCGGGGTTGGAACCTGCAACCCAGGCAGGTGCCCTGACCATGAATCTAACTGGGACATTTTACTTTGCCCGATGACCCCCACCAATGGAGCCACACCCATCAGGGCTTGGGAGTACAGAAAGAAAGTTACCTTAGCATTTCCAGGGAAGGGACATATAGTGGAGTTGATGTCAAATTTACGTTTACAGTTTTGGAGTGATTCCACTTTCCCTGTACTATAAATGTATCTTTTGAAAAACTCATAAAGGGCCCTGGCTGGTGTGACACAGTGAGAACCGAAAGGTTGTCAGTTCGATTCTCAGTTTAGGGCACATGCCTGGGTTGCAGGCCAGGTCCCCAGATGGGGGGCACACGAGAGACAACCAGTCAGTGTTTCTCTCCATCTCTTTCTCCCTCCCTTTCCCTCTCTCTAAAACTAAATAAATAAAATCTAAAAAAAAAAAGTCATAAAGATTACCTATGTTGACAGTGTTTGTAGTCCAGTCATTAGCACAGTGCCTGATACGTGGTTCAGTACATGTTTGCGTGAATAGCTGACGTTCAGATCAATCCATGTAATTCTAGTTAGATACTTCATGTTTTCATAAGTTAAACAACTATAGCAATTTATACTATTAGCTTTCTGTGATAGTACTACTTTGGGAGTGTATTCCAGTTCACTGTTAGTTTTTTTTAATTCATTCAACGTGGATTTGTTGTAGAAGAGTCCAGAGCACCTCATTATATGGGATTCTGACCTATGAGGCCTATATTCTTAAGACAACATTACTCTGGCCCTGGCTGGTGTGGCTCAGTGGATTGAGTGCGGGCTGCAAACCAAAGGGTCGCCAGTTTGATTCCCAGTCAGGGCACATGCCTGGGTTGTGGGCCAGGTCCCCAGTGAGGGCCACGTGAGAGGCAACTGTACATTGCTGTTTCTCTCCCTCTCTGTCTCCCTCCCTTCCCCTCTCTCTAAAAATAAATAAAATCTTAAAAAAAAAAGAAAAGAAAAGACAACATTGCTCTGTAGAGAGGCCCCAGAGCATTTCAGGCATCCTTTGGGTGCCATTGAAAGACCTTAGAGGTTCTTTAAAGGTACTGCCCCAGATAGAGACACTGGACTGTTTTTTTACTGATACTAAATTCAGTGGTTTATACCATATGGAGTTTACCAAGTTCATACAAAGTTGAGTTTGATGTGATTGCTTTCTATTTCTGTAATAATGGTTTTCTTTAAAACTGATTTATTTGGTCGTCATTGACATTCATGCAAGAACTGCAAGGGATGAGTATAGTCCGGAGTTCCCTGGCAGTGGAGGGGGGCTAGGGTGGGGTTTGGAAAGGCGTTAGAAGCACTGTTACTAAAATGAAAGCCGTCAGTCTGTAGAAGAAGAAAAGTTAAGTTTTAGCAAGCATGAGATGTGGAATTAAATCATCGTATGCTAGTCTGCCATAGAAATGATATTAGTTGTTTCTTTGCCAGACCAGCCACCTTGGAGCAGAACCTGGAACATCTGACTCAGAACGGCTGTATTTCTCCTTCAGCTGCAACACTGCAGTCAGTACCGTGTTTTCCCGTGTATAATGCGCACCCGTGGTTTTGTGCACATTTTACATGGGATTAGTATGCCCATTATTATACCCATGGCATGTAATCATTATACCCATGTGTAATGTGCATCCTTAGTTTTCCCTAAAAAATTTGGGAAAAAATTGTTCATTATACATGGCAAAATACAGTAAGCACTTATCAGTTGTATGGAAATCTGTGTGTGTTGTTTAGTAGCGAGTGTGAATTGGTATAAAGTTTCTGAATATAAGACTCTGTATGGAGCAAATTCATATATTTTATATTTCTCATCATCTCTCCAGTAATGAGTGTCCTTGAGCTGATAGCTCATGCCAGATGTCTTGGAATAAAGGTTTTTAGAACTTGTGAAAAAGTAATGGTTTGATCCAGTCTTAGTTATGTTATAGTGTAAGTTAAGCTCTTAAATGAAAGTGGCTGGGTTTTATAGAGACACGAATCTAGCTGAGAACAAACGGTTCCGTGATAGAGACGTCGCTCAGACCTGCGTGCATCTGTTGGCGGCCTGCGGTGGCGCAGCGGGACAGAACGATCTGTGATGTTTCTCCGGTGTCCCCATTACTGGCCATATTGTAATGTGTGGTACACCTTGTGGGCTGACAGCTGGTGTGGGCTCAGCTCCACCTCAGGCTTGTAAAGATGCCCGGAAGCATCAAGGTGAACTTTTTTTTTAAAAGCCTATTTCAATATTTAGGCTAAAGGCTAATTTTAGAGAAATCTCTGCTATATTTAATAAACTTTTTGATAGAAGTGAGATGGAATTTCAAGTTTGTGGCTTCCTCACTTAGTAGCTGTGTGACCTTGGGTTGACAAATTAATTATTACTCTCTGCCCATTGTCGTATCAGGAAAGTAGGATTGTAAGAGTATTTGCCTCATAAGGTGGTTGTGTGGACTTAGGACTTCCTGTGTTTAAAGTGTATGGGAGAGTGCCTGGCGTTGGAATGTTAGCTGCCGACGCCACCATCGTCATCGTTTGGAATAAGATGATTTTCCTTTCCCTGAGGCTAGATTGCTTTTATTTTTTATTTATATATATATTTTAAGGTTTCATTTATTCATTTTTAGAGAGGGGATGGGAGGGAGAGAAACATCAGTGTGTGGTTGCCTCTCGCCCACCCCTTACTGGGGACCTGGCCAGCAACCCAGGCTTGTGCCTTGGCTGGGAATTGAACTGGCAACCCTTTGGTCCTGCAGGCCAGCACTCGATCCACTAGCCAAGGCTGCTTTTTTTTTTTGAAGGAAGACCATGTTTCTATCAAGGTTGTAGTCAACCCCAGTTCTAATATAGAAGCTCATTGTCTTGACTTGTGAAATCTACAAGTTTGTCTTCAGCTAAAGTGTAATTTACATTGTTATATATCATATATTATTATATATTATGTAAAGTATATGTTCCTTTTAAAAGGACATATTTATCCCTGACTGGTGTGGCTGAAGTTGGTTAGGGTGTCATTCCACAGAACCGAAGATCACTGGTTCGATTCCTGGTCAGGGCATGTGCCTGGGTTGTAGGTTTGGTCCCCAGTCAGGGCCCATATGAGAGGCAGCCAATCAGTGTTTCTCTCTTACATCAGTGTTTTTCACCCTCTCTTTTCCCTCCCTTCCCCTTTTTCTAAAATTAAATAAAATCTTTTAAAAATGAAAAATACATATTTATATTATATTACTTAAAGTATATATTTCAAAAGTATATAAAGTGTAGTACATTATAATAAAGCATGATATCACTAAGGTGGATGAAGATGCTATGAAATGATCTCAGTGGGTCTTGGGAGTGAAAAAAGCAAGGGCAGAGTAAGGTGGACTGCGGTAGAAGTTTGCTGGGACGTGCATGGAAACCTGGCCGTCTACATGAGAAGTGGGGTGTTTTCATCTGTTGCTGTGGGGAAGGGACACTGGATGGCTGGAGTAAGGGTGGGAGACTTTTTACTGTATGTCCTTTTATTATTATTAATTATTGAATCTTGTGAATGTATTTCTTAGTTATTTAAAAAAATCTATAAAAATGAAAAAGTAAAATAGCTATGTTGGAATCTAGGTAAATTTTTATTCATCCTTTATAAACATTCTTTTGTTCTACTCCGATTCATATTTGATAGGGCTTTTAGATTCCTGTTTCAGTTTACTTAAATAAATTTTTTTTAGGATTCCTGTTTTAGTTTAGTCTTTTCCTGTAAGTCTGCTTTCCAACACTAAACTAAGGACGCTCGTTTGCTCTCCGTTAGGGACTTGAGTCACAATCGGTTGTCTCACTGGAACATCAGCTTGGAATCTCGGACGTTACAAGAAGTGTAAGTTATTTTACTTAAATTTACATTAAATTCAAGGTGATTTAATGACCTATGAATTTGAGGATGTTTAATTTAAATTAAAAGACATTGTTTAAAAAGTTAAACTGTCATCTTTGGCTTTATTATCACAAACTCTGGGGGGGGCCAACAGTAAGATTTTTTTCTCTCAAGAGTATGTTTTGTCTGTTTTTTGTCAAAGTTTAAGCCAATGAAACTCTGTTGTGTAAACTTTTTTTAAATGTCTTAACTCATCTAAAATGGAGGCATCATGTCTATAGTAGATTTATCTGAAATACAGTACCTTTGGTATCATTTTGAATGTGGTGGTTAATATAATGCAGTTTTCCACTTTGCTGAAGTTTTTCCTTTAAGGCTGAGATATATTATTATGTATTCTTTGGAGGACAGTTTCTCAGACACGGTGAGGCAGCAGCAAGTTTCCAGTTGTGAATGAGTGAAACAGACTTTCTTCTTACATTGTTATTTATAGGTACTGTACTACTTTCCATACAAACAGCGGTAAATCTTCCGCTGCCCACCCTGTGTCAGCGCTGTCAGTGGTGGCACTGCGGCACTCCCGGAGGGACAACTGTCGAGCCTGTTGGGCCTTTCCCCTAAACACCCTCAGCACCCTCAGAATTTCTTTCCCTCTTAGATTCTTGCTGACGTGGTAGCTCGGGCTCTCGCTGCCCCTGCGTTCTGTTCTTCCGCGCCCCAGACTGACTGCTTCTCCTCTGCTGTGGAGTGTGTAGACAGTGACTGCTTACTAGCTGGAAGCGTAGGCCCTGCGGAAAGGTGTGAGAACACTTCCGCGGGGAGTGCCTGAGCTTCCATATTACATGGACTTGTAACTTCGTTTGGTTCCTTAGAAGCCTTTTCCGTAGGCTTTTCCCTGTATTTTAAATTGTTGAGGTTCATTGGTTGAAAACCAGGTTAATGAAATGTGATTAGATTAGATTTGCTACTAAAACGTTTGAGACAATCTGTTTTAAAGAGCTGCTGGGATCGGATGGTGCCATGTCATGTCATCTGTAAAATTTAATCATGGTCTCCATCTCTGGCTCGGTCAATTTCGTCTGTGCTCTCAAGCAGTCCTCCCTCACTCCGAATAACTTTAAAATGTATATATATTTTTTCATATTTGCGTGTATATTTTTAAAATTTATATAATTTATAACTTCACTATATATAGAAGAGGTATGGATGTGTTAATCATTCTTTCTTTGTTTAAGAAGGATGCGAATTAGCTGTCTTAAATGTAACTATTCAGAAGTTCATGATATAGAGGAATTGTATTTTCAAAAAAAAAAACTATTCAAAGAACTTGAATGACATTAAAAGTATTACATGTGCACAGTATTTTAAACCTTTCAATATTGCGAGCCATCATAGATCTGTGCCATGAAAAAGCATGTCTTGTAAAACCTCTAATTTCTCAGTTTGGTACATTTAGTCTCCCTCATTCTGAGTCACAGGCTTTTCTTCCAGTATGGCATCCGTCCTAAAGGACATGCATTAGCTATACACCAGAACTCAAGAGGTAGCATGTCTCTCACTAAACTTTGAAATCTTCCTTTCCTCCTGTGCCCAGAAAAATGAACTACAACGAGCTCACAGAAATCCCGTATTTTGGAGAACCAACCTCCAACATCACTGCGTTGTCATTGTAAGTAAATAAGATTTCAGGTCTTTCACTTAAGTTATAAAGAGTACACAGTGTTTTGGTTTGTTTGTTTTAGGTGCCCTTATTGTTGATCCCAGTTATTTAACAATCTTTTTTTTTAACTAATTTTTTTTTAGATTTTTTAAATTTATTTTTGGAGGGAAAGGGAGGGAGAACCATTAATGTTTGATAGCCTCTCACGCACCCCTCACTGGGGGCCTGGCCTGCAACCCACGCACGTGTCCTCACTGGGGATCAGACTGGCGACCGTTTGGTTCACAGGCTGGCGCTCAGGCCGCTGAGCCACACCAGCCAGGGCTAGTTATTTAACGTTCCCGTGGCCTGGGGCGGGTTGCTGGCAGTAGCTTCAATATAATCTTTGTTTGTAGAGTCCATAATACAGTCGCAGAAATAAATGCAGAGGTGTTCCAGTTTTACCCTGCTCTCGAGAGTTTGGATCTCAGCTCAAATATAATATCAGAAGTCAAGACATCTTCATTTCCTCGAATGCAGCTTAAATACCTGTAAGTTAAATAGTTTGAACTAGGTTTACTTTAAAGTGCATGTTTATTGTTTGTTGACACTAATCTTCCCAGAAATATCTGTCGTTTGATTTTGATATGCTTATGTGAAACAAACCTATGGTCAGTTTTTTTGGGTTTTGGGGTGGTTGCTTTTTTCCTCCCCTTAAAAAAAGAGTGCACTATTATCAGAAAATACTGTTATATATCCAGGGTAATTTTTGAGGTTTAATTCTGGATTGTGTTTTACTAACAGTTTTGTAAAAAGTAGATGGCGTGGTTGGTTAAACAGTGGCTTAGCCTTCGATGACGATAAGCACGTGTTTGGTGTTTTACAGTTTACAAGTGTATTCACATGCACTGTTTGAGCCCAGTGGCTGCAGTTTTGCCCTTATGCTGCAGTTGAGGGAGCACAGCAGTTACATGGTTTGTACGGTTGTGCACCGTTGCTGGTGGTGGAGCTGGGGCTCAGGCAGGGGCTCTGGGCAGGCTTCCTGCTGCGGCGTTTCTGCTCCACTAATTTTTTGTTGTCTTGTTCATTGTAGGAATTTGAGTAATAATAGGATAACCATCTTGGAGGCTGGCTGCTTTGATAACTTATCGAGTTCCTTATTGGTGGTAAAGTTAAACCGTAATAGAATCAGCGTGATCCCACCCAAGATCTTTAAGCTGCCTCACCTCCAGTTCTTGTGAGTAACTCAGTAGATGGATTTTTTTAGTGTCTTTTCCTTTTTAATTATTATTAGAGCAAATTGGAAAACCCATTTTTCTGACTGTAAAACTACTTGTGTTGCAGGGAACTTAAAAGAAACAGGATTAAAGTTGTGGAAGGCCTGACATTTCAAGGGCTGGACTCCTTAAAATCTTTGAAAATGCAACGGAACGGGATCAGCAAACTTAAAGACGGCGCTTTCTTTGGCTTGGACAACATGGAAGAGTTGTAAGAACTATGAACTAGAGTAGGAGCTTGTTGGGAAAGGGGAATGACCAGGGCTTTCTAGTGCCAAACAGCTAAAATAGTGGTTAATTATAAATATACCAAGGTACATTAGTTCTTTTTCCCTTCTCCAATGTGGAATAAGTGTACACAAAGCTCTTTAAGTGTTGCTATCTAACTGGCATTTTTTTTTTTAAAGATTTTATTTATTTATTTTTAGAGAGAGGAGAAGGGAGGGAGAAAGAGCAATGTATGGTTGCCTCTCACATGGCCCTCACTGGGGACCCGGCCCACAACCCAGGCATGTGCCCCGACTGGGAATCGAACTGGGACCACCTGGTTCCCAGCCCGCGCTCAATCCACTGAGCTATACCAGCCGGGCCCTAACTGGCATTTTTGTCATCGTTATGACAAACATTTCATCTAAATACTTTGTTCTCTTAATGTTTTGGTGGATGAAAATTATCAGAATTTATCCAGAACAAGTATACTATACCTCTTGGTATCTTGACTTTATGCTTGATTATTTTATTTTATTTTTTTGCCTTTTTTTTTTTAAAGATTTTATTTATTTATTTTCAAAGAGAGGAGAAGGGAGGGAGAAAGAGAGGAAGAGAAACATCAGTGTGTGGTTGCCTCTCACATGGCCCTCACTGAGGACCTGGCCCACAACCCAGGCATGTGCCCTGACTGGGAATCGAACCAGCAACCCTTTGGTTCGCAGCCTGCGTTCAATCTACTGAGCTACACGAGCCAGGGCTTTTTGCCTTTTTTTTAATTGTTGTTGTCCCCATTTCTCCCCCATTACTCTCCCCCGCCCTACCCAACCCCCACCTCCCACATTCAATCCTCCTCCCTGTTGTCTTTGTCCATGGGTCCTTTATAGATGTTCCTTGACTTGACCCCTTCCCCTTCTTTCCCCTGTTACCCCCCTCCCCTGTCCCCTTAGATCTGATTTTAGGAAGTCTTACTAACTTCTAACGCTAAACCTTAAGTAATATACAGGTATTTATTGAATAGAACTCATTGGCTTACTTGGATTAAACAAAGCTGTGTGTTTCTCTGAGTCAGACTTTAATGGAGATTTTTGGAATCTTCTCATCGCACTGCTTCTTTTTAAAAAGATTTTATATATGTATGTATTTAATTTTTGAGAAAGGGGAAGGGAGGGAGAAAGAGGGAGAAAAACATCAATGTGTGAGAGAAACATCGATTGGCTGCCTCTTGCACGCCCGCAGCTGGGGACCCACAACCCAGGCATGTGCCCTGACCAGGAATTGAGCCAGGGACCTTTCAGGTTTGCCAGACCCACTGAGCCACACCACTCAGAGCTAATTGCACTGCGACTTGTGAAACATCCTTTCTCCTTCTTTTCTCTAATTCTGCAGAGAACTGGAATATAATAACCTTACAGAGGTGAACAAGGGGTGGTTGTATGGCTTGCGAATGTTACAGCAGCTCTACGTGAGCCAGAACGCTGTGGAAAGGATCAGCCCTGACGCCTGGGAGTTCTGCCAAAGGCTGTCTGAACTGTGAGTGTCAGATGGCAGCTCCGTGGAGCTTCTGAGACTGGAGCAGGTTGGAGTAAATCACCCCATGGCCAGTAATAGAATCTAACCTCCCTCATTATTAGAAACTTGTTGAAAGCTTAAATTTATCATGTAAATAGAATAAGGATATGAAAATTGAATTCCTTACCTTTCATGTTTCCTGTCTTCAGTGATTTGTCCTATAACCAGTTGACTCGCCTGGATGAATCTGCCTTTGTGGGTCTGAGCTTACTGGAGAGATTGAATTTGGGGGACAACAGAGTCACTCACATTGCTGATGGTGTATTTCGGTTTCTTTCCAATCTCCAGATACTGTAAGTACATCTGTCTTTTTTTTTTTTTTTTTTTTTGCTATTTTTTTAAAAAAGCAGTAAAGCAAATAAAACACTAAACAATCTGCACATTTTTACATGTTACTATTTTGTGGTTCTTTTTCCTATACCTCGGTCCGAGGCAATCTTGCTTGTTTCTGTCCCCATATCTAAATCTTACTTATCTCTAGCCAGTTCTGTTTGTACTTTAATTCTGAATTAATCAACTAAACAGCAGAGCATCTTGTGCCAATGACTGTGGAATAAAACGCAGTTGCTAGTGTCGAGAATGCCCGTTTTCTTGTTCTCTAACCTTGAGCACCAGCAGTGCACCAGAACTGCCGTTTCTTGTTTGAAAGGACATAGGGTGTGTAGCTCTGTCAGGAGAGCCGCCCGCTGTTACCGATTTGCTGCGTGACTTTGGACAGAAAAAATTAACATTTAGTAATGATCTGGTGTGTGCTGGGTGCTTTTAGAATACTAGGACATTATTGCTCTTTCCCATATCAGGAGGCTGAGGTTCAGAGAGATTAAAATGGTTTATTTAAAGTCACATAGCTTATAAAGGTTTGGACCAGGTTTATAACCCAGGTCTCTCATATTAAAGCTCATCTGCTTTTACCATGCTGCCAGATGAATAAAATCACTTAACCTTTCCTGGGTATCATTTTATTTGTCTCTTCACCCAGAGAAGGTAGACATAGGATTAGATGGTTGCTGGGGGCAATTTCAACTGTAAAATTTGGTGGTTCTGTAAGCTGAATATTCCCACGATCATGGCATATAATTGAATGAAGAGATAGTTTAATGAAATACAGTAATCTCAGACACAGAGCAGAACAAGAGAAAATGGTAATTAGTAGAATTTGTAGAGTCTCAAGGTTCCTGAATTAGGGGATTTCTGCTCATCAGGTTCAGGGCTGAGGGAACGGTCTCAGAGAAGAGGCCGGCTCCCAGACTTCGGGGCCTGGCCGGCAACGAGAGAGAGCACGATCGTTTTCTAAAGGTGGTGTGTGTGTGCACGTGAGTGTGTGTTTGATTTTTTTTTGACTTGGTGAGGTAGTCTTCCTTCAGATTTGACCTTGAAGAATTAAAAGTGATTACCCTCCAACCTCTCCCTTTTCTACATGATCAGAGGTGAAACTAGATTTGTTACCAGATCTGGGTTGCCTTTTGGCCGTCAAGAGATGGCAAGCAGGTTCTTCCAGCATACCACTGATTATTATTTGTAATATTAAAGTTCAGGAGAGTAACTGCAGAAGTGAAGCATTGTCTAGTGCCACAGAGATAGGTCGTTAAGACAGCATTAAGATCAGATCTGAGAGATGTTGGCTTGCCAGAGTAGATACACTTCTTACCGTTTGGGTGAGTGAAGTGTATTTATGCTGTGCTGTGCTGTGCTGTGGAGGAAGGTGACGTCCTGAGGAGCTGAGCTGTGTTACTCCTTAGTAAAGTAAAGTGAGCCTCGCTAGCTTTCACCTCAAGTAAGAAACAGAAGTGGGAGGAGTGGTCTCCTGCCTCCTCAGTGTTACTCAAACAAGTTTACCTGCGTGTCTGTCTTACAAAGCAAAAAGCTTTGTGCTTCATTGTAAGACGACTTCAGGAAGCAAGAATGATTGTCTTTAACTGGTATTTCTTCCATCGGGACATGGTGTGGTGCAATTGCGTTTCCTCTGAGAATTGAGCAGTGGATTTTAAAAGATCCATACTTTTCCTTTCAAAGAAAGCAGTGGTCCCTCCAGCACAGGGGCGTATCATTCTTGTTTCCCAGGGACCTTGTTTAGTTGCTGTGGAGCTGCGAGACTGTGTTGACCTTACTCCTTGTCAGCCCTTTCAGGTTAAGGGCCCAGGGGAAGGCTTGGCTCGCCCAGAGATCCCATTAGTCCGAATCAGATTTGTGAGCTGTATCTCCTGTATCTGGAAGTCCTCCTGCTTTTTGCAGGATCCTAACTGTTACGTGTTAATAAGCTAACACGTTTAGGGGCTGTTAGCTACGGTGATTGCTACTCTCAGGAGATTGCTTAATTTATTTTTCAAGGCCAGCTTAATTTTCAGCTTATGAGAATCAGTTTTGCATGCTTATTGCAGATACTCTTTTTTTAAACAAAAGGGTTGTCTTTATAACTTAGCCCATAAAATAAGGATCACGATTAGCAAGGCCGTGCCAACATGGTGCTTGATGGCGTAGTGGTCATGTTGGCTAATGTAACCTTTCTTTCCCTGACATTTTTGTAGAAACTTAAGAAACAATGAAATTTCATGGGCCATAGAAGATACTAGTGAAGCCTTTGCTGGACTCACAAGTCTCACTAAATTGTATGTATTTAAAATATTTTCAAGAACCAATTGTAAATGTGATTGGATTATGTCTGTTTGCTGTGGCTGGAAAGTCTAAGCCTTTTGACTCATTCATGAAAAGAAGTTGTTCTGTTGATTAAGTTTTTTGTTTTTGTGTGCTTTTTTAAGTTTTGTTTTTTGTGGTGGGGTACTTTCTATTGAAAGAGCATTCCCATGAGCACTTAAAAGGAAGTTGTTTATGGAACTTGAATTTCCATTTAAGTAAAAAAAAAAAAATGCATTGAGAAACCAGAGTTGAACCGGTGATCATGTGAGATGTGGGTAATTTATCTAACACGAAAGGTTCTCTCAAGTAAGATTTTGGATCTTCTTCCATGAGGATTTCTTTAAGCTTTCACACTTGTCTGAATTTCTTTGCTAATGATCTTTTGCTAAAAGGGGAGAAACTGGGAATATAATCCAGTTTCTTCCATGAAAACTGCCAGTGTGGTGGCAGTCAGTGGTTGCTCACGGGTACCTCGTTAAGCTCTAACATCTCAATACAAGCCTTCATTCTGTGCTTTGCATTGGTTAATCATAAATGTTTGCAACTTTCTTAGAAACGCACAGTAAGCTTATTTTCACCTTTATAGGTAAATGTTTGACTTAATGAATTTAATTTTGTTTAGTGGAGAGCTTTATTGGTTTGTTTTGTATTTCAGAATCTTACAAGGAAATCAGATTAAATCGATTACAAAGAAAGCATTCATTGGTCTTGAATCCCTGGAGCATCTGTAAGTATTTTGCATATATTTTTCTCAGCATATACATACTCTTTCCTATTAGCAGAAATTTTCATGACCATTTAAAGTGTTTATAGAACTTGGTTGTAGAAATGGTGACTGGTAATGTTTGGTTTCTCTTCATTTCAGAGATTTGAACAACAATGCTATAATGTCTATCCAGGAAAACGCTTTTTCTCAGACTCGCCTGAAAGAACTGTACGTAACTGAAGTATTTTTGTCACCAATTAGATCATTATCCATGCTTGTGCTTAAAGTGTGATGAATGTGACCCAGATGTTTTTAAAAGCACAGAATTCAGGCAGGAAAGAACGCGTTAGTATGCAGTTATTTTAGTGGCTGGATATAATTTAAAAAGCAACCCAACATTGCAGCCTCCTGTTTGCCTGTGCTTATAGTTAGCACTGCTGCCTGTGCTTTATGTATATACCTTACTGCCGCCCCACTTCCTGTTTGGACTGTGGAAACACGTGTTTCCAGTCCTTACCCCTTAGGGTGTGTCACAGTTAGGTATTGTGTCGTTCTTCTGGGGGTGGTTTCGCACTTCCCTTGCAATGCTCACAAAGGCTGTCTCTGATCTGTCCAAGCCAGCTGGGGACAGTGACAGTTCACCTTGCCTTACCTGGAGGAAGGTCTGTGAACCAGAACCTGGTCCACGATAAGATAGGGATAGAAATTCAGAGTGAGCGTTTGAAACTTCTAGAAGAGTTTGAAATTACTGTGGCACTTTTGCTGAATGTTTAGAAAAGCACTGATCTACAGCAGATGGGAAACTTTAGGAATTGGTTCTTTACCAGATAGTGTGAGATGCACAGAAAGTGTGCAAGTTCAGAATGCCTGGGTTCGAATTCTTGCTCCATTCTCTGTAGCTGTGTGACATTGGGCAGATTGATTAGCCCAAGACTGCTTAGCTAGTTAAAATGGTACTAGCACCTTCCTTGGGGATTGTGAGGATAAAATGAGATTAATTTGTTTATTCAAGAAATTTATTGTCATCGTCTGTGTAAGGTATTGTTCAGCAGTGAACAAGACAGCGGCTCTGTCTCATAGCATATTACAATAAATCCGAGGAAGAAGACAGGTAATTCAGACACATAGCATCTCATCAGGTGATAAATGTTGTGACGGAAAACGAAGCTGGGTCGAAGGTGTGGAGGGTGACAGGGACTGCGATTTTAGATGAAGCAGCGAGGGAGAGCTTTCTGAAGGTAACAGCATTTGAACCAGGACCTCAGTGACTGAAACAGCAAACCGTTGAATACTGGATGAAGGGCGTTCCAGGCACAGGAAAGAGCAAGTGAAAAGGCCCTAAGATAGGAGCTTCTTGTGCTTGAACTGCTGTGGCTGGAAGACAAGAGCAGGGGAGCAATGGGAGAGGTGAGGTCCAGGAGTTAGGCAAGAACCAGATCATGGAGGGTCTTACAGGTCATAAGGAGTTAGCCCCCCACCCCAATACATTAGGAAACTTTGGAGAGTTTTGAGATGTTCAACAGAGCCTGGCACATAGCAGAAGTTGAATAAATAATATTATTAACAAAAGTAAAATGTATGACAATTATCATGTTATTTTCCACAAATTTGTTAAGTGGCTTTTTTTCGGTCAAGATATTTAGAATTTTCTCCTTGGCTTAGGTCAACTCATAAGGGTCCAAAATTATGGCATGTCAGTATAACCCTTTTGTTGGCTGTGATGGCATGGGGGCAGCAGGAAAGGTTAACTCCTGTCACGAGCTCAGTTCAGAAGGTAGTTTAGATAGTAGATGAAAGCACATGTTACAGTTTCATTTTTCAGAGTCATTTAGTAATTTGGGAGATGGTTTAGCAAACTGCTAATGCAGGGACTCTACTGCAGCTTTTTTACTGAGACGTTCGGTTGCTTTTAGTTACTTTATTTTTTTTTTAATATTTTAAAAAATTTATTTTTAGAGAGGGAAGGGAAGGAGAGAGGGAGAGAAACATCAATGTGTGGTTGCCTCTTGAGCGCCCCCTACTGGGGGCCTCACCTGGCCTGCAACCCAGGCGTGTGCCCTGGCTGGGAATCGAACGGTGACCCTTTGGTTTGCAGCCTGCGCTCAAGCCACTGAGCCACACCAGCCACGGCTGCTTTTAGTTAATTTAAATCTTAAGTCATATTTATAATACTTTTTACATCAACACTTATTTAAATTTCTGTACTTTTTGGTATTGTTCACAATGCTTTGTGTAAATACTGGGGGAGGTGGGAGAGTTGCATGTAAAGTAAAAGATATTTTGCATTACAATTATATAATCATGGTAGAAAAATTAGAAAGTATAGTTAAACCAAGAGGGAGAGAAAGATCCCAAGTCCCTACTACTCAAAGACAACAACTGTTGATGTTTTGGCATCGGTCCTCCTACTTGAGAGAGTGCAGGGTACTCTGTCAGGCACTTGTGGGCAGGGTCGCAGAGCACGCGAAGGGCAGAGAGGTGCAGGGAAATAGAAGGGAGGGGTGAATTCAGTGGTATCTGTGGCCAGGCACTGTGCTAAATACTTTACTTGGAATTTTTGTGAGGTAGGCATTTTCAGTCTCATTTTCCAGAAATAGAAGCAGATTTTGGAGACATCACACAAAAGAAAAAAAAAAAAACACCTCAAGCTCTTAGTTTATAAAGCACCTGCATGGCCCAGTCCTCCCTGCCCAGCTCTCTGACCTCATTCCTGTCAACGTCCCTCGGGTTCTTCTGTCTGTGATGCTCTTAACTGCGCATCTTCTCGTGATTTGCTGTCAGGTCTTTGTCCAAATGTGTCTTCAAACAATCCTTCCCTGACCACCTGACCTAAACCGGTAGCTGCTCGCTCAGTGCCATTGCCCAGCTGTGTGTACGTGTGGGTGTTGCTAGAACTTACTTCCGACATACTTGCATGTTTTTGTTTATTGCTTGGTTCTAAATACATAAGCTCCGTGAGGGCCGTATTCCCACAGTCTACAGCACTTTCTGGCACAGAGTAGATGCAAATATTTCTCTATGAATGAAGGAATGAATATAACATAAGAATTCTTAAATGCATAAGGTGACTTTTGGCCTGCTTAATGAAAATTACCCTTGATAAAGCATGGCTTTTGATACACCCTTAAAGACTGTTTGGAATCAGGGTACTTTGTACCAAACTTTAAAACTAGATGAGGGGCCATTGAAAAAAAAACACTGATTTTTTAAATACACAGGGTGGGGCAAAAGTAGGTTTACAGTCGTAATACAAATAATACATAATAAAGAAGTAGCAATCCAAGAACAAACTTTGGCGTGCTCACAACTCTAACCCTTTTACCCACCCTGTGTTTTCCAGGGCTGTTCCAGACCGCAGGTAACTTCTCAGTGGCTCTTAGTCTAAGTCGTGCTACCCATTGCCACAGGCTGCAGTGGTTTCCACCTTGATGAAGCTGTTTGAGAAATTATGCTCATATATATACATACATACATATACATACATACATACATACATACGTATGTATGTATGTATGTATATATATATATAACTTTTTCCTGAACTTTTCCCTGAACTTTTCTGGGAAAAATTTTAAACCTCAATGATTTAAAGGAAGGTATAAGGAACGGCCATATACCCTTTACTTAGATTCACCAATTGTTAACATCTCGTTAAATTTGTCATCCGTTTCTCTCCCCTTCCCTCCCTCTCTCCCTCTCCATCTCTCTCTCTCTCCCTGTCGCCTCACACGCAGATACATACATACACACGCACTATTATTTTGCTTAACTGTTTGAAAGTAAGTTGGAAACATGACATTTTACTTTGAAATATCTCAGCCTACTTTTCCTAAGAATAAGGCTATTTTCCTACATAACCACAGCACTATTGTCACACCAGTGAAATTAACATCGATAAAATAGTACCCAATATGCAGTCCGTAACTCAGATTTCCCCAGTGTCAAAAAGTGTTCTTTGTGGCTTTTTTTTTTCCAGTCAGGGATCACGCGTTTCATTCCGTTGTAACTGTTCTTTAGCCTCCTTTAAAATGGGTCCCTTGTTTGTCCCTCCCTCCCTTCCCCGTTGGTGGCCTTCATGACACTGACGATGTTGGAGGAATCCAAGATGACAGGCTGAATTTGTTTTCTCATGTTACGTTCAGGTTAAACATTATTTTGGCAAAAAAATGCATAGATGTGTAGTGACCTTTTAATGCTCGAAGGAACTTGGAATATAAAATACAAAGTACTTCTTTTCCTTTTTTTATCTGCAGGATTCTGAACACCAATAGTTTGCTCTGTGACTGCCATCTGAAGTGGTTGCTTCAGTGGTTGGTTGATAACAACTTTCAGCATTCTGTGAATGTAAGCTGTGCCCACCCTGAGTGGCTGGCGGGGCAAAGCCTCCTGAATGTGGATCTGAAAGATTTTGTCTGTGGTTTGTATTTTTCTTTTCAAATTTTGTATATGACACTTGTGTCTTAACAACAGAATTTTTTTAAAAGGAGGTACTAGGATTAGAACTTGTCTTGAAATTCTAATAAAGGGTTTTCTTTTTTTCCCAGTAACTGCTAATTCTTAAGAAGGACATTCTAAGCAGAAGTGAAAGTAAGGGAGAGTGGGAAAAGTGCTAACCTCTGAAGTCTGGAAACCTGAGTTCCAGGCCAGGCTCTGCTGCTGACTTACAGGTCTTCGAGCAAGCCACGTGACCCTTCTGGACCTAGTTTTCTTACCTTTGATGGGGGAATCAGAGTCGAGCTCTGTTGTCTCTTTCAGTCTTAATATGCCGTTTGTAAACAGAACACACAATTTTACATTATTTGTTTTAACGTTGGACCTGTAGAAGCAAAAATAAATAACCGACTTTGCCCCTGTCCCATTATTTTCCCCAGATGATTTTCTCAAACCCCAGATAAGGACACACCCTGAAAACACCGTTGCTCTCCGAGGCGTGAACGTGACCCTGACGTGCGCTGCAGTGAGCAGCAGCGACTCACCCATGTCCGCCGTGTGGCGCAAAGACAGTGAAATCCTGTGCGAGCCTGACGTGGAAAACTTTGTTCGTTATCAGCAGCAAGCTGGAGAAGCTCTGGAATACACCAGTGTCTTACATCTTTTCAGTGTGAATTTCACCGATGAGGGAAAATACCAGTGCATTGTCACTAATCATTTCGGTTCTAATTACTCTCAAAAAGCCAAACTGACTGTGAATGGTAAGGCATCATGGTCCCTAATCGGTTTTTGTAGTTAGAAAGCTTTTTCACATTCAACTTGGAACCACTGGACTCAAGAAAATTAGGCTAAACCTGACATTCATGGGGCAGCTTCTTGTTTCTGTCCTTAGGGTCGTGCTTGTGTGTGAACTATGTTGTCAGTTTGTCCACTCCCTGTCCCAGCTGGTCACTGGTTGAGGGGCGAATGTGAGTTCCGTGGCCCCAGGAGACAGGCTCTCACTGTCACGTATGCTTTGGAAAAACTCGTTGGAAATGCTGCATTTTCTTCCCAGAACCATAATTCTGTTCTGAAAACTTTGGAATGCATGCCTGACACTGCTCACAAGGCCTTCCAACCACTGGGAGTGTCCAGGAGTGTCTGGGCCCAGCGGTCATCATCATTGTCTGAAAGTGGTCACACCGAACCGTTTTTGAATTAATGCTCTCCTTCACTGTGGCTGTAAAAAAAGTCTCCAGCCCGTTACATTGAATAACTACAACATTTTAGGCTTTGTGCACCCGAAAGACGTACTTGTGTTTTGCTCCTGTGTTGTTTTATGAGATTTTTGAAGGCACACTTTTTTTGTACCACACAGTTGCCTTGGCAGCTTTGTGTAGATGTTAGTTTGAGAAGCACTGCTCAGTCTTTCAAGTCAGGGAGTCCCAGTAAATGTCAGGTTCCAAAATAAGGAGTTCAGAAAGGTTTGTGGCCGTCTGTGTCCCTTGTCCCATGGGGGGATTGGGAAGGTGTGTCCTGCGTTCCAGAAGAGCTAATCGTCACTGCCCCACGTACTCTGAGAGGGAAAAGGGCCCCGGAAGTTACATTTTACGGTCGGTGCAGAAATGCAGCATTGCAGCCGTTGCCATTTGGCCTCTGTGCTGTGTGTGTGTTTTTCCCTACCCACTGTCTCTGATCTTTCTTGGACAGAGATGCCATCTTTTCTGAAAACTCCGATGGATCTCACTATTCGCACCGGTGCCATGGCCAGATTAGAATGTGCTGCAGAGGGGCACCCTGCTCCGCAGATTTCCTGGCAGAAAGATGGGGGCACTGACTTCCCTGCAGCCCGAGAAAGACGGATGCATGTCATGCCCGAGGACGACGTCTTCTTCATCGCAAACGTGAAGATAGAAGACATGGGAGTCTACAGCTGCATGGCACAGAATATAGCCGGAGGCCTCTCAGCAAATGCCTCCCTCACGGTGTTAGGTGTGTGTGCTGCTTCCTGGGTCCCTGCTTCTGTAGGAGCCTGTTTACTTAGGGACCTGCTCTTCGCCTTAGCGACAAGAAAAGGCTAAGTCTGTGACTTCAGTTGTGATCCTTACATCTTCATCACCTTGTTTTGCCAGTTTACGCAGGGTTGTGTCAGCCTAGGATGTCAGTGGATCTGATAGCTGAGATCCGGGGGATGCCGAGGGCGGGTTTGGAGATCTTGACCCCGTGAATGGAAAATGCAGATCCCTTTATCCTGTTATACCGCCCTCTGTAAGGTAGTGAGCTTCCGTTGTTTCATACCGCTGCTGCTTCATACAGAGCTTGAAACATTTTAACCGTTTTACCCCCAGCCTATTTAAGAAAAATTTTAATACAGACAGAATGCCCTGTGTTCTAGTTAGGTTTCCTCTTTTCCTTCCAGGGTGCTCCTCTTAATTTTATGCTCTGGGAAAATGTCTTTTCCCTAAAGATTTCTCCTGACAAGCCTGTTTTTTTCTTAAGAGAATGTTTTTCTCTATGGGACTTAAATCCAAGGCAAATTCTACTTTTAGTTCTCTATTTCCCTACATATTAAGGTTTTTGAACATGTGTTGGTTTGTGTTATTTACTTGTATAATTGAAAAACAAGTTTATTAAAAACTTTACTCACAAAATTAGAATAAAGGAGGGAAAGTCACTCAAACACTTGCTAAGGATTTTGTCATATTGTGGAGTTTTTTTACACTCATTTTTATGTAGTTTTGTTTACCTATTTTTTTTTTTTTTTAGAATTTATTTATTTATTTTTTAGAGAGAGGAGAAGGGAGGGAGAAAGAACAATGTATGGTTGCCTCTCACATGGCCCTCACCGGCGATCTGGCCTGCAACCAAGGCATGTGCCCCGACTGGGAATCGAACCGGGACCCTCTGGTTCCCAGCCCGCGCTCAATCCACTGAGCTATACCAGCCGGGCTGTTTACCTATTTTTTGTACTTAGTACTGTCATGGGGTTACCCTGCCATTGGTCTTTGTACCGTGTCGTGTGGCTGTGTGCTGTCATTTACTTAGTTCCTGCTAGAGTTTTTTCTTATTTTTAAAAATTATAACTAACTTTTAATAAACATCTCTGTGTAGAGATTTTTGAATTTCCTGGCTTAGGATAGCTTTCCCCACGTGGAATTATTGAGATAAGATTTAGGTTTTTTGAGGCTTTTGCTTTCTTGAAATAGTAACTTCTAATCCTCCCACGAGAATATGAAAGAACCTATTTCATTTTCACCTCATTAGTCTAATTCAGTAGGACTTAGGAAATGAAACTGCCGCATGTGATTCTCTGTCCACCTTTCTGTTAGAGACGCCCTCGTTCGTCAGGCCCCTGGAGGACAAGACGGTGGCCCGGGGGGAGACCGCGGTGCTGCAGTGCATCGCCGGGGGGAGCCCGGCCCCGCGCCTCAACTGGACCAAAGACGACGGGCCGCTGCTGCTGACGGAGCGGCACTTCTTCGCCGCCGCCAACCAGCTGCTCATCATTGTGGACTCTGGGCTCGAAGATGCTGGGAAGTACACCTGCATTATGTCCAACACTCTGGGGACAGAACGCGGTCACATCTACCTAAATGTCATGTCATCCCCTAACTGTGACTCTGCCCAGAGTGGCGTTGGGCATGAGGATGACGGCTGGACCACCGTGGGCGTTGTCATCATTGTGGTGGTCTGCTGTGTGGTGGGCACCTCTCTGATCTGGGTCATTGTGATTTACCACATGAGAAGGAAAAATGAGGACTACAGTATCACCAACACGGGTGAGTGGGCCCTGTTAACACCTGCGGCTTGCACTTGAGCCAAAAATGTAGTATAGGCTTTTTTGTAAAGTACAGAAACCAAGGAGCTTTGATGACTTGGTGGAAGGAAGAGTTTTTCTATTAAAATGCCATATTTCCTTGATGGAATGGAACCTCTGATGAATAATTTTAAGAATCTGTGGACGCTCCCTCAAAACTTTGCTTCTTTTCTTAATGCTTGTGCTCATTTCCATTGTAATTTCCCTGTGGGAGGAGCGGAGCCCTCCTGCCTGGTCGGTATTCCACGCCCCTGCCCCGAAAGCCCGAGGGAGGAGGGTCAGCCACAGACTGTGGCAGTGTGCCTGTGGAGGAGATGTCAGACTTTCGGTTTTGTCTCCTCTGGTAATACTTTCACAATGAAGCTTTGAAAATAGTTCTAGTGGGGAGTAGTTTCGGGGAAAACCCTAAGAGCTGTTGAGTCCCCAGGTATACGGACATTTTCCTGGCCAGTAGCATCCCAGTGGAACGCATTTGCAAGACAGTCTTCTGAGTGTTGGCTTAAGTTGCCTGACTTTATTTGAGAGTTACATACCGATTTCTCTTTTACAGAGGAGCTTAATCTGCCCGCAGACATTCCTAGCTACTTGTCTTCCCAAGGAACCCTGTCGGAGCCACAGGAAGGCTATAGCAACTCTGAGGCGGGCAGTCACCAGCAGCTGATGCCTCCTGCTAATGGGTATTTACACAAAGGCCCTGACGGTAATGCCTCTTCATTGCATGTGCTTACAATTTTAGCCCTGCCCCATCAAGTTAATTTTTTGTCATCATTTCCCCCTTCAACCTGAAGCAGTATTTTAAAGGGATACTCAAATCATTGGGGCCATGCAAAATGGGATGAAAATTAGCAGAGAGTTCGTCACCTGACAGCAAGGAGAAACACGTGCTGCAGGGACTGGCGGGGACAGCGCAGCCTCCCAAACCAGTGGTGCTGTGGGAAGGAGAAGCGCCAGAAACTGTTCTCAGGTGTCTCTGCCCTGATTCAGGCGTGAGCGTCCTTCAGACCATGCCTGGGGGAGGTTTGTTTCTCCTGCCGACAGGTGTGTGGTCACTAAAATACAAAGGGGGAGGGTGTTTCTCAGCCCGCATCATAGAGAGAGAAAACGTGCCCTAATCAAACGAACCTAACTTCTCGACACAGCTTTTCTTTCCACGCCACCCTTCCCACGGGGAGTGACAGAACACAGGGAGGGGAC
Source organism: Micronycteris hirsuta (assembly GCA_004026765.1). Lineage (NCBI taxonomy): Eukaryota > Metazoa > Chordata > Mammalia > Chiroptera > Phyllostomidae > Micronycteris > Micronycteris hirsuta. The sequence goes on along the minus strand of PVJI01002234.1, from coordinate 67,548 downwards.
CGGGAGCCAAGGCATAGAACTGGGTGTGATTCCCGGTTCCTTTCCCTGCTCTGTGGCCATGAGCAAGCTGAGACCTGAGCTCTAATTTCCTCATTTTTAAAGTAAAGAAACAGTATTTATAAAGCACTTTTCTCAAGATTCTAGCAGATTCTTTCAGCAAATCTGTATAGTACTTTAAATCTATACAAAGGAAAGGTCCATTTCTAGAGATTTTTTTGCTGGGTTTTGACAGAACTTTACGTAATTGATAAGTTGAATTTTATTTTGGCTTTCTGTGGAAAAGGGAGCATTTCAAGCTTTTAAAAGAAGACTTAAAGCCTTTCCTCTTTGAAGTTTGCGGGAAATAACACCGCCTTCTGGGTTAAACTAAATTACATTTGGATCTCTTCTAGTTGTAGCGTTTTGTTGCTTGATTGTGAATAAGTAACTCACTCTTTATTTCTCACTCTCTTTCATCATTCAGTTTTCAGAAACACAAAACAGTCCAGGGAGCTCATTGTTAAACATTTACTTCTGCCAAACACGTATTTGTCAGGTGGGACTCTTGGCTTTTTGGGGGCTACTTTCCGTAACTACTATTGCTTAACCTCTTGACTCCCAAAAGTAATACGGGCTTTTGTGAAGTGAAGTCATCAGCACTCCCCGCTCTTTGCTTTAGTTTGCTTAAGCCAAGCATGTCTTGTAGTCTGGTGCCAGCCTTGTTTTGGCTCCCTTGATTTGAGCATGCGCTCGCCCAGGCTGGACAAAGACGGTTCTGTGGAGAGCCCGAGCTCTGGAGCCGGAGCGCCTGAGTTCAGTGCAGCTCCTCACTGCCTGTGTGTTTGGGCAGGGACTTAAATTCTCTGTGTTGCAGTTACCCTGTCTGGGAGACAGGGAAAACAATAGTCCCTGCCTTACAGAGATGTTGTGAAAATTAAGTAGTTAATTCACAGAAAGACCTTGGAACTTCATCTGGTTTATACAGCAAGTGTTGAATAAATGCCAGCTCTGATGATGACGATAGCAAGTGTTGAAGAAAACTGATGACTGGTAACACTTCTCCCTTAACTGAAGGGTGCTGGGATTCCTTTCCACGCTGTCCTTAGGTGGCACTGGTACCCGGGTCATCTGCTCGGATTGTTACGACAATGCCAACATCTACTCCAGGACGCGGGAGCACTGTCCGTACACCTTCGTTGCCGAGGAGGACGTTCTAGATCAGACACTGCCCAGCCTCATGGTCCAGATGCCCAGAGAGGCGTGCCTGGCACGTCCTCCTCTGGACGCCTCTGTCCTGGGGAGCCTGGTGTCACCAGCCGATGGGGAGCTGCCAGCCTTTCGCCCCGGCCCGGAGGAGACTGGTGAGGAGGAGCGTCCCCCGCACAGACATGTGGTGGGAAGGGCCCAGCGGGCTTTGTTTACGTTGGTTTCGCTTTCACCTGCCTGGTTTTTTTTCTGTCCCATAGGTAGCACTCGTATTTGACAGGAAGCAATCAAATCAGTGTAATGGAGGATTAGCTACTATTAACTGGTATTAACTAGAGCGAGAGACTTTGAGAGCTGAGAGTCGCAAAAAGTTTGCGTCTGTAGTATGAAAACAGCTTTTGTGTGAATAACAAGATCACAACTTTAAAAATTCAGAAGCCATATAGAAAAAGCTTTTAAAAAGTTTCATAGACATGTTACTATTACTTTCATCTTTATTTACATGAAGGAGATTTGAATTGCTAAGGATGTAATTTGGTGAAGGTTTTTATTGTATATTTGGAAGTGTTTTACTTGGTTGCTGTGCTATCAGGTAAGCATTGGATGTCAGTGTCACTGGCAGGTGTTTGCTTTTGTCTGTGAGGTGTGATGATCAGGACGAGTGTGGGAAAGCGGTTTTGGGTGGTGTTCTTGGTCCCACGTGGCCCAGGAAAAGGAACGCATGTTAAACAGGACAGATGAAGTGTTCGCTAACAACTCGGTCAGTAACACAAAGCAAAACAAAACAGCTCTTCCAGGACTGGGAAGGGCACCACCATACGTGTCGTCCTGTCCCACTCGGCCTTTTGCCAGCTGTCGGTCACCCTTGTGTGGTCTGAGGTCCGAGAGCACCGGACACAGGGCGGGCTGGGCCGCGCAGGCTTGCAGAGGAAGACGTGTGCGTCCAGCAGCAGTGCTGGCGGGAGGGCAGGTCTCACATGGGCCCTTCGAGATGTGCTCTGTTGTTCTTCATTAAGAGACCGACTCTGAAGATTTTAAAGAGGGTACAGGTCAGAGGAAGGTATACTGTTACTAAAATTAGTCTTCTTTTCTTTAAAATTAGTCTCCCTGTGCAGGAAAGAAGTACACCAACACGAAGTCTGTTTTCCCATCGAGTGTGTGTCCCAGAAGAGTCACACACACAAAGATCTTTTAAATAGACCCATAAATGTAGCGCCTCTTTTGCCTAACTTTGGGGTATCTTAATTGTTAATCTCTCTGGTCTCTAAGTGAGGAAATTGGCAAATGAGAGTGTGTGGGTGTGATGCTCATTTCCTGTCCAGGGCGCTGTGTCTCCTTGCTACTCACAGTGTGGTCTGTCTGCAGGAGCTTGTTAGAAATGCAGACCTGGTGAACCAGAGTCTTCATTTTAACAAAATCCCCAGGTTCTTTTATGTATACTAAAGTGTGAGGAACTCTGCTACCTGCTGTTCACTTGGGGTTTTTAAACATTGGTTTCCAGAATGTTTGACTGCTTTTTCTACAGCGCAACCCCGTGAAGTTAATGCAACTTTCAGTAAATGATCTTTGGCGAGAGAGCTCACCCCTGCAGTAAATAAAGAGAATGAGATTGCACTGTTTTGAACCCAAAGTACAGATCATCTGATTCACTACTTTTGATTATTATTTTATTGTTAGAATTATTGGCCTGCTAGAAGCTGGAGGGAAAAGGTTTATTTTTCAGGTAGTTTTTTTTTCAAACATAGGCATTTAATTGTTATTTAAAAATATAATGGCTGCTTTGAATAAATTTTTATCTATGTATCATGCAACTTTCACTACATGTGGATATTGTTAGTCTGTTTCCATGTGTCCGAAGAGTTTTATTTTCAGATTTTGTAGCAGCGGAACCACTAACAGTAGGCGAAAGCAGAAGACATATACATGGATTCAGTAAATAATTGGTTCAGTTGGTTGAGTAGAAGGGTTTGCAAGACTGTAGGAAGAGATTTTGTTTTGTTTTCTTTTTTAAACTATTGCTAAGAAGGTGGCAACTATATATTTGATCTCAGCACCCTTAGGAATATTGGGTATCTTTTTTTTTTTTTTTTGAGGATTTGGGTAAAAGAAAATTAAGCTTTAGAAACTTAATTTTGAACTTGTATTCACCACCGATACTTCTTGTCTTTGATTCTCAGAAACATTGCAGCGGCCTCTGTGGAATGTCAGTGATGAACTAGGCCTGCCTGGTCCTCCCTTTCCCCAGCAGCCAGTCCTCGAGTCACCGCAGCTTCATCAAAACGAGGGCCTGGCAGAGAGGGACACGGACTGTCCCGCTTCCCCCGTGCCCCGTCACAGGTTACACGACGGTGCTTTTGATTTTACTCGGACTCGGAACATTCAAGATGGTAGCGAGGGCACATGAGACACTCGGGATGAAATCCGGGCAAAGGCCCGAGTTAGTTAGTTTTGTATTTGCTACCTCAGAGTTGAGACGAAACCCAGTCAGCATTTGCTTTACTCTTTGTCTACAATTACGTCTGACCGCACCAAGTGGGCCCGGCACTTGTCTGGGCTTACCCCTGACCGAGAAAGGGCGATGGCTGACGGAAGTGGCACATGTAATAACGAATGTGCAGGGGGCAGAGGAAGACAGAGGACAGATGTGCTTCCCGAGGGTGCGATGGGCTGAGCCAGGTGCGCACCGTCCACCCGGAAGCGTCGTACTGCTGCTCGACGTGCCGACTGTCTCAGCCCACAGAGTGATTCTGAGAAGGCGCTGCTGTTCTGTGTTGTCTCCTGAAGAACGAAAGTACCTTCGGAGCCCATGGAGCGTCCGGCCCGGCCAGTGGCTCTCGGCACGTGGTAGGGGGCGGGGCTCTGACATTCAAGCTCTTCAAAGAGAATCCCAGGCTTGACCAGCTGTTACCGGGTCAAGGAGTTTTATATTCTTGTGAGTTTTTTTTGGTGGGGGGCGTTCCCGATCACCTGGGGATCTCATTGTAAACATATGCGCATTTATAAATAATTTTTGTATTCATCGTGTTGGCTGCAATGTAAATATTTTTGATATGCCAAAATTATATGTAATGTCCAGTTACAGTATTGACAGCAGCCTCTCAGACCACAGACAGATTTCGTGTATGTTGGTTTAGTGAATCTAAAGACTGTTTAAAGTTTTTTAAATGTCATTTGTTAAGAAGTGTATGTGTAGAGCAGGGTACCTAGTGATTGGGGGCACACAGACACAGTCTCGGTGTAGTTGACCACTTCCTACCTGAAGTTCGCACCTCTACTCATTTGCCAGTGGTTTACAAGTGCCGGGTAATAGTGCCCTTCCGGCACAGAAGGGCTCTCTCAAAACACTAGCGGTCTCGTCCCTGCCGTGTGCGCGTGGGTAAAGGAGAACTTGTTCCGGGAATACCTGCTTTCAACAGGGCACTTAGTTGATGAGGAAACCAAAGATTGCTTCTGTTCTCTTTGTTATCGGATAGTGTCTCTTCTCCCAGCGGACCGTGTCTCTGAGGGGAAGAGGGCTTCTGGAGGTAGAGGAATGTGCAGAAATGTTTACACTGTAAAGCTTTGGAGTGGTCCTTGTGATTATTTAAGCCAAACAGGTTTCCAGATTTCTTACAGCAAAAAGCTTTATGTGAACAGAGGACCTGCCACTCTAATGGAGTGGAACGGACTGGAGTTCCTTGTGCTTCCAGGTTCCTCGCGTGGGCAGTCCGAGTCTGCCCCCCAGACCCAGTGAGTGCCCACTGTCCGCCGGCTGTCCGCCAGCTGTCTAACGCGAGTCACTTAAGTGAAGATATCTAGGTCAGCGTGCATTGCAAGGGTTCTAAATGCATATCATTTCTCAGTTTTTTTGCTAGAATTTCACACTTGTTTTCAATCCTAAATTTTTCTCCCATAGGCAGCAGCACCTCTTGAGCTGTTCCTTCCGTTCCACCATGCCTTTCTCTTTTTCCCTTTCAGACCGTCAGCCTCTGTTCATTGTCACTTTGAACTTCCTAAATATCTTTTTTTCCTACCCTTCAGTTTGTGACCCTTCTTACATACTAGGTTGTAGTGTGATTTGTGCTAATCAAGAGAGCCGACTTCATTGCCAGCTCTGCTACTTACCAGTTATGTAATCGAGGGCCAGTCCCTTACATCTCAGCCCAGTATTCTCGTTTATGAAATGAGGGCGTTTTACCAGATGCTCTAAAGCCCTTCCCAGCTGTAACGTTCCGTGAATCTGTGATCCCTCCAGGGGCCAAGGACAATTCTGCTGCTCCAGCAAAAAGCTGCGTTCAGGAAATGTTGGTTAGGGTGGGGCAGGAATGGTGCTGCTCACCTTGCCTTGAGCCAGGTTTACTTCCTCCGCAGCGGGAGGCACAAGAGACCCGCATGAGAAGAAATACTCCGTTTCAGACCTGTCTCCTAAACAAGGACTCTCGGCTGCAGTGACAAGTGCCTGTTGCCCTCCAGGGCAGCGGGTCTCATTGTAGCGCTCCAGAGCATCAGTCTGCCAGGGGCTGTGCGGCAGCTCACCTTGCTTGTGTGTTCAAGGTCATCCCAGTAACCATAGTGCTCCCACTCACATTCGGATAGACTTCCTTGAGAGAGAAGGTGGGGTTAGAGCTAGGCTGCAGGTGAGCATCAGCTGTTAAGCGTGAGGGGACGAGAACAGGCTGGACCAGTGCTGCCTCACTGCTGCAGCTGAGGCCACTCTTGGCCATGCGTCGGAGTTGGTTCTGGTGGCCAGGGTCACCGTCGGGGCGGCTCTGGTGGTGTGGTGTACTCGGGGCGTTTCCAGCCTGTCTGCGTAACTGAAAAACTGGCCTGAAAAACTAGTCAGCAATTTGTTTAGATGCGAAGAGCCTGCTCCTGATCTTAAAAAGCAATAATAAATTTAATAAATTCTAATCTTAGGAGGAATTCCTGAAACTTCTCATTCTTGCCTGTGTTTCTGACCAAGCAGTGATTTAACCCTCTACCGTCATCAGGACTAGTCGCTCCTCGCTGTTTCCTTCCAGCAGCGTCGTGTCTGCCTTTTGCCAGTTTAACCAGGGATGTTGCAGGGCAAGGCAAACGAAAATGGGGGGGACTGCTCTTTGCCCCCAGCTCAGTTACCACTGAGGTCTGCACCCTGCAGACTGGCTCCTTGCGTCTCCCTGGAAGAACTAGCATCATCCTTGACCTCCAGGCCTTCCTGGCACAGGGTCTCCCCCGAAGCCATTGGCTTGCTGTCACTTAAGCAGCTTCTAGAATGCTTTTCCTAGCACGCAAGTTACTCTACAGAACAGAGGCCAGCAGAGACCCCGCCCAGTGTGTGCTTCCCTCCCCTGTGCCATCTCAGAATGCTTACAATGTGTATTTTCCTGTAAGGTAACTTTCATGTTTAAAAACAGTTGCCTTCACATTGCCCATTGTGAGGTTGTAAAAGGAACATTAAGATGTTAAAGGTACTTAGACTCTTAGCCATTTCCTAAGAAAAGGGAGAGGTGAGAAAAGTCTTGAATTACTTAAACATTGTCATATGAAATGAGGATGAGATTTACTCATTTCATTCCAGAGGATGTGGGTCCGATCAGCGGGGCAGGAGTTACAGGAGGTGCAGAATACCCTTGCCAGTCGTTTTATACAAGCTTGCTCTCTGACAGTTAGCTTTGCCTGACAGTTGGAATAGTCAGCCTTTGGTGGGAAAAGTGCAGACGGAAGCTAAGGAATCATCTGTTACAGCACTGGAGACATGTCTGCGTTGACATGGAGTATGGCCAAGATGACTGAGCTCTCGTTCTGTTGTCGGAAATCTCCAGAAACACTTTCTCCTTCAGATTCCTTTATGTAAAGTACGTGTAGAGCACTTAAGAACTTTTTTACGAGAATTCTGGGATTTGGCCTATTCTCTGTTAATGGTTGAAAACACGAAAGTCTGAGTTTATTCTTCTGAGGAAATCTATAACTGCTAGTTAATAATACAAACGGCACTACCATAATAGAAAGTTTGAAAATCTATAATGTATCATAACTGTCCCTTTTATTCTTTACTTTTCATTCCTGTTTCTCCTTATGGGTGGGCTCCGTTTTGAATGGGGTTGGACATGTTCAGGTTTATACCCAGTATTTTACCTAAGTGTGTTGTGGCCTTTTCTCATTATGTAAATATCCCCAGAAATGCCAGGAGGGTCATGGGGCATCACAGGCAGATTTGCTCTCATTTTATGCTGCGCCTCCATTTCTTACCTTGCTTCCTAATTGTGATAACAGAGGTAATTGCGAAAGAGTTGAGCTACAATTTATTTTGGCAACCTGCAAGTCATGTTTTCTTTTTCCGTTCCACGCTTCTCTTTCCAGTTCAGTTTGGCAGGTGTTTTCCCCTCTCGCTCCTTCTAACTTTTTTGTTTGGAGTACAATCTAAACCAACATCAGTTAGCCTTGATTTCTTTCTTTTTTGGCACTGCCTGGTTTGTTTCAAAAATAACAAGTTCTGAATTGAGAGAGATATTACAAGCTGCTTTTAACCAAACACCTGAAAGCCCATAAATCATCTGAAGGCTTTGTGAGTATGAAGGGTGTGTGTGTGTGTGTGTGTGTGTGTGTGTGTGTGTGTGTGTGTGTGAGAGAGAGAGAGAGAGAGAGAGAGAAGAGTAGAGTAGTATTTGGACCTGTTCCCTCAAGGCTGTGTGTTGTTTTTTCTCTGTCCAATAATCTTCCCTGGCAGGTGGGTGAAGGTGACGTACAGCTTGATTTGAGCCTGTCTGCAGATGTACGTACAGTTATCAGCTGTAACTGTCTTGAAAGAGAAATTGATCATCAACTGGTCAACTGCTCTTGGTGTATTTCTTGGCTACTTAAAGTGGCTTCTCGATCCATAGACTGTTCTACCTGCTACGTTCCCCCGTTCTCCCCCATCCCCCCGTCAGAGGGTGTCAGTCTCAGCAGCCCGGGTACTAGCTGTCCCTGAGGAGAGTTATAATCCAAGTTGTTCGGTGTGGTCCGTTCCTCGTATCTATTTATATTTTCTCACACATGAGAATGTATATTTTATAAAGCATGTGTTTGTCTACTTGTTTGTCTACTGTAATATGTCTTCAATAAAGCTAAAATACATTATGACTTTTCTGGTCTCTTGTAAAGTTCAGGAACGAAATGGTGCAGTTTTAAATTTGTGGGGTTTTTTTTTCCCCCAGAGGGTCTCCAAATAACTGTACAAGTTCAAATGGGAAACAGTTCATACCCTTCTGTAGTTCCCACTGCAGGTGAGAGCCCCGTGCTGCCTGGAGCGTGGACGGGGGCGCCACGGCTGCGGGCTGCTGCCCAAGGGCCGGCCCTGCGTCTCCCTCCCGTGTCCGCCCTGGTGCTGGGTGCCTGCTGCAAGGGAACCACACATCCTGAACAGGTTCTTCAGGAAAACGCGTGCTCTGTGCAGGGAAGTGTTTGAAGGCAGCGTTTTCTAATTTGAGCAATCTTTGACAAAATATTTGAAGCTAGTATTCTGGTCAGCTTTTCCGCTGTGCCATGTCGGGGGCTGTTTCCTTTGAGACTCCGCTCCGCAGGCTGGGCTCGCAGCACTGACCCTGTCGCGAGCGCCTGCTGCATTCTGGGAGGCGCGCTCCAGAGGGAGTTATCTCATTAAGTCTCCGAGCACTCTTAAGATGTAGATTGGGCAGATTGTTGAAATCACTTTTTGTGCTTGGAAACCGGCTCCGTGACACTATCACTTACACGGTGTTCAAAAGCTTTCAGGCAGTGAAGCCAGGGTTGGGAGCCAGGTGTTCTGACTCAGACGCAGGACTTCTGCCCCTGGGATGCCTTCCAGTCCTGCACGGTGCTGCAGCGTTGTGTCTGTGTGTGCACGTCTGAGCACGAGGCACTCCGGGCATCGGTCCCTCTCCGTGCGGTGAAAGGTCGGCGGGAATGTGCCCTAGGAGCTGGTTTTGACTATATTCCTGATAGGGAAACACTGCCATTTTCTTTTGAGGGTGAAACGAAGAAAAATGCCAGGATTTCGCTTGCTTTTTTCCTGGAGTGTCATGTATTAGGACCCAAGTAGTGGACTAGTAGAGCAGTAGCATCCTGCTGAGTTACGGAAGATTCTTCCACACCTGCAGGGCTGAAACTCGGCCGCAGGACCAGTTGCCACGGGCCGATGCTTCCGTAAGGTGCAATGAGTATCTAGAAACATGGGATAAAAACAATATAGGAAAATTTTTATAACACATTTAACATGTAAAATTACTCGGTCAAACTGCTGTTTCTAAACGCTTACTCTGGATTTCTGTGCTTGGTCACCCACCAGTAGCACAGTTTGTGGGTGGGCACAGGTCTGCAGGCCACTTTCGGAGTAGTGCCACTGTGACCACATGCACAGCTGTGTCGGGACAGGGGTTGGCTTTGCTACTTTCTGGAGGTTCTTTTTCTTCTTGCTTGTTCAGACAGGTGGGAACCGAGAGCAGGGTTTCTGCCTGGAGGCATCCCCGACTGGAAGCACCAGTGAAAACCCCGCCCTTTCAGAGCTCTCATTTGCCTGGTGGAGTCCTTTGTAGCAAGCTGCCTGTTCTCCATTTCTGCTGTCTTTCTGGCCAGGGCACTGGGGATGGGCTGCCTGTGGCTTCTGCCGTAAGGAAATGCTGTCAGGGATAGGCAGAGGGACACAGGCCATCGCCCTGGGAGGGAGCTGCCTGGGGCCCTGGGGCCCAATGTTGTGGTCGGTGCCCCATCCCTTCATCGCCACCTCAGCTGCTGTCTTTGTTTAGCCAATCAAAGAATGGTTCTTAATCTCTAAGACAGAGATGGTCACTTTACGTAGTCCTCAGACCATCAGCAAGGCTAGTTCCAAAGTACTTTGATAAAAAGAGGCAAATAGGAAGTATTGATTATTGCTAGGAAAATAGAATGCAACAGTAGCGAATACACCTGTCCAGATGCTGGTGAGCACTATGCGTACTTAACGCTTTATCTTCACAACAGTGCCTTTGAGAGAGATATTCTTATTTTCATTTTACAGAAGAAACAGCTTAAGCAACTTGCCCAAATTCGCAGTTAGCAAGCAATAGAACTAGGAGTTGGAGTTATGCTTTATGATTCCAAAGCACATGTTTTCCCCTCTACTTTGTCATTTAGTCTTTGTTCCAGCCTGAATTGTGTGCCCCCAAAATGAGAAGAGGAAATTTGAACACCAGACACATTTGTATTGAAGAAAGACCCATGTGAGGGCAATGAGAAGGCAGCCATCTACAGGCCAGCAAGAGAGGCCTCAGAAAAATACCTGCCAGCATTGACCTTGGACTTCTGGTGTCCAGAAACGTGAACAAGTGAGCTGTTGTTGAAGCTACCGAGTCTGTGGGGCGTGTTGTGGCAGCCTGACCCGACTGATACAATCTTCGATAACCCTGCCGGGTTGGCGCAGTAGGACTTCCTGCCAAGTCACTGTGTGAGTTGCCTAAGGTCACGTGCTCCAAAGCCCATGCTCTGCGTACTGCGCCTCTCCACCCTCTGGTCCCCAGTTGGTGCCGTGTATACCACAAAGCACTGCAGGGAAACTGGCAACAAAACCGACCAACACCGTGGCTGGCATGCTTGCCGTTCTGGCACAAGGCACGTTCCCAGCCTCACAGAGAGGTGCTGCCAGAAAGCAAGAAGCATGTGTTCGCAGCAGAAGCGATTGTAAGTGGGGTGCATGCGGGAACAAAGCAGCAAGACATTTGGAGCATTCCAGAGTAAGCGCTTTTAAGCTCCCGTTTCTTTCTCTCCCAAGGAGAAATCAGTTTTTAAGTCAATAAGTAGAATCCCATATGTGGAATGACTGGCCGTTCTCCAGTTATTTGGATCAAGCAGTTAATTTTGTGTCCTTTTAAAATCCTCCATCAAGGCCAACGTGAATTCCTCTGTCTCAAAAACGATAGGCATGTGGGTAAGGTCAGCTGTGATGGAGTCTAGCTTGAATTATTTATTGTTCTGGGCAAGCTCCTGAGACAAGTGTGCAGGTGTCCGTTCCATCCCAGGGACAACGGAGCAGAGAAGGACTAGAATCGTCGTCAGACTCAGTCCGTGCTGCGTCCAGGCCCTGTTCCTCATACGTGTGACCTGGGTGCGCTTCAGGGACCGCAGCAGATATGCTCTTATTGAAAGGGAACTTACAGCCAAAACTCAAGTGTGCAATGTTGAGAACTTCTGACATGCAGAGAAGTACAAAATCACAATCAATGGCAGTTTTTGGGAAAAGGTGATGCGTCATGTTGGCGGGAGTTTTGCCTCCTGGATCCCAGTGCTCACAAGCAAGCTTTCTCACCTTTTCTGGTCTCCTGTGTCACCTGCCAAGTGTGGGCCAGATCCTGAAGGTCCCTTGCGAGCAAAAGACTTTTCAAACTTCTTGCCTAGGACGGTAATACGTTTGAAAACTGTCCCGCCTCTCCCTGTTGAAAGTCTCTTTTTCTTTGGGCAACCTAAATTTCAAGAGGGCCCTAAGAGCTGGCGGGGGTATATTACTTTCCTCACTCCAGGAAAAGGGATTTTGTAAAGAGAAATAACAGTTTACAGGGATGAGTGGTTCATTTTGCCCAGAAGTCTTGCATCTAATTTAAGTTCTAGCAGATGCAAGACTTGTTAGTGAAATGGTTACTGAGGGTGGTGGAAGGATTTGAGAATGCATAGGATTTTTTTCTGTAGCTCTAGAAGGCCAGAATGTGACTTCTGCTGTACCTTTGGTGTAGAAGACAAAGCTGTTTTCCTTCTGTCCTACTAAACCTCCAGCCCTGTTTCCTTACCACTGCCCTTCTCAGACCCCAGTGGAAGAGTTTGGGCAGGAGAAGCAAGAAACTGAACTCCCAGGCCCCCAGTCTGCCGTCCGTGGTGGAACTCCCCTCTTCCAGCTAGCCGGGGCTGCCGGGTTGGCTGTTGGTGTGTGAGAATTCCCTGTGGTCGGCCAACATTTACTTTTGAGTTTCCCTGGGCCCTGCATGTAGTCACCTGGTTGGTTAATAAAGGTCAGTGGGTCGGAACACTGCCTTTGAAACAGCTGGGTTCCTATCCTACCTCTACCTTTTTTTTTTTTTAAAGATATTCTTTATTTTTAAAGAGAGGGCAAGGGAGGGAGAAATAGAGGGAGAAGAACATCGATGTGAGACAGAAACACTGATTGGCACCAACCGGGATGGAGCCCAAAACCCAAGCATGCGTGCTGACAGGGAATTGAACCGGGAGCTTTTTGCTTTGCAGGATGGTGCCCAAACCACTGAGCCACGCCAGCCAGGGCCTGCCTCCACCTCTTACCAGTTGTGGGAACTTCAGCCAGTTCCATAGGTGCTTTCTGCTTCACACTCCTCATCTGGAAAGTGGAAATACTCACGCTTACCTCACGTGGGTGTTGACCGGATTAGACGAGCTAATGCCCAGAAGCACTAAGCGCAGTTCCCAGCGCAGTGCTCGATGTTTGGGCTGCTATTGGCTGTTGTTACGGGCGCTCAGCATGGAGCGTTGCCCTTGCCCTCCTCTGCCATCCCTTCGCCTGCCCATCCCACCTCTCCCCTGCCCTCCCGTCCCCTATGCAGAACAACAGCTCAAGACGGGGAATGGCAGCAGCTTCCCCAAAGTCCTGGTAGGAGTAGTCCTGGAGACTTTTGTTCCTGGCTGGGTTTTATTTAGAAACAAGATACAGTCTCCGGAAACTATGACTCAATGAAAAGCTCCTTTAAACTCGGAGTCAGTTGGACTGGGATGCTGACGAGCTCTGCAGCTCACCGACCGTGTGACCTTGGGAAGCTGCTTGACTGCTGTGTCTTGGAGCGTTTGGACCGTCATCAGGTGCTCCCCCAGGCCGTCCCAGCTCTGAAGCGCCGTGGTGGTTGCAGGCACAGAGGCTGTCCTCGCCGCTGTCCCCACTGGGTCTGTCGGTGCCACTTAACTCTCCCAGGAGGGAGCTCACTGTGTCAGCGGGAGGATTACCAACACTTGCACGGGATTTTGTAGGGCACAGAACCTGTCTGGCTTAAATGAAAGGAACGTAGAGACCAAACCAGGGGAAATGTTTCCCTTTCATTGGAAGCCTTGAGCCTCCCAGAAAGGGTGCTGTGTGAACTGACTTCAGTGAGCATCGTTCCTGAATGACGGTCGTCCGTGGTCCGCACGTTCCGCCTGCGGTGCCGTGCCAACGATTGTGTGGGAACTCTCGCGAGAATCGACAGCAGACTGAACGGCTTTTCGGACCATTCTTTCAGCCCTCACTCAATATGTCGGCTGCCCATGAAGAGGTGGTGGCGTTGGAAAAACTGGAACCGGACCCTTGAGCTCAAATCTCGGCTGTTTTGCGTACAGAGTAATCACTCAGTTTCTCTAGACTCCGTGTTCTCCTCTGCAGGACGGCAATGATGGGAATACTCCTCTCAAGATCGCACATCAAGATTGCGCTGAGCACCGAGTGGAATCGACTCTACGGGGGAGAACACTTCGGTTTCAGTCGGTCTGACTCTCGTGGAAGTGTGGGCGAAAGAGGTGGCAGCTCCACTTCCTCTGGGCCCTTTGGCCAGGACTGCACTTTGTGCATAAGGAACAGCTGTAGCTTTTTAACAAAATCAAAGAGCCTTTTAGTTTTTTCCAAGGCTCCTCAGGCTTACTGTAAATGGAGCCCCTTGTTCGACTTGTCGTTGGTCTGAAGAGGGACCAGCAGCTGCTTGTAGGCAAAGACCTGTTACCGCCTCAGTCTCCCTGGATCCAGCAGTGAGAGCGTGAATATTTGATGTCTCTTGTTCTCCAGGTATCCGTGACAATTCAGTCAGCCTCGTAGTGGGAAGCTAAATTGCTGGTCTGGCAACAGATTGAGCAGAGAAAGCCTAAAGTAGGAGGGTTTAGGGAAAAAAAAAACCTCCTTGCTCAGTTGGGAGCTTGGGAGCTTGGCTTACTTTTCTTGATACTCTGCTACCATCTGGCTTGGAGTTTTCTTCAGACAAAAACAACTCCGTGCTGATTTTGAACTCTTGGCGTATCTTTGCAGACTCACCCAGCTACTTCGAAACAAATGGCCCATGAAAAATGTGTGTTCGTGCTCAGGGTAAGGCAGCCGGTTCGGAAGTGTAAGCACAGTCAGCCCACTCTCCCCCAAAGGAGGCCGTGCCCACTGGAGAACCGAGTTCCCAGCCAGCCGCAGGGTCTGACTTTGGGGCGGGAGAGCAGCAGAGGGCTGGGGTCTGGGCTTCACGGCAAACCGGAGGGTTTTCTTGGCAGATTTGCTCGTGGGGTCTAGATTTTCAGTATGTGAGACGGTGACATTCACACACTGGTCTCTGGACATGAAGGAATCCTGTCCCCCAGAGAAGCTGAGACATTTCACCTCAAGACAACAGGAGGGTTGGTGAAGGGACGTAGGGGGTCCTCTGCCATTTTCTTTAGGTTCTTTGAACACCTCTTTCCTGCCGTGCTTCCACCTGCCCAGGCAAATTGGAGAACATCCCTATACGTTTGGTTGAGCTAGAACTGGCCTCAAGGTGGCGCTTCAGCACAGAGAATAGCAATGGCTGGTGTCACTGCGGGCCACCGTGTCTGAGAGATATCATTATATAAGGGAATTCACGGAAATTGGGCTTCTCAACAGAGGGAAGACCTGGCCTTTGTCACTTCAAACTGGGACGCTGAAGAGGTCAGGGGTTGGCGCAGGGCTGCAAGAGCACTTAGTCCAATGTACAGAACGTGGGTTTAGGCTCCTGCCGCGACAGAGCCCGGAGCCGCTTGGCCGGGGCTGCGGGTTTGGGCCTGCCCTTCCCCGAGAGTGAGCCAGCATGTCAGGCTGTCAGGCTCCGTCCTCATGCCCAGGAGGCCTCGCCGAGGCTCACAGCCCCGGAGTGGGCGCTGAGCTTGGGCAGCTGCCTGCGCCAGGCCACCAGACCTGGAGGCCAGCTCCTGGGTTTAAATCCTCACCTCCTCCCCACGCTGCATCCTCACCCTCTGCTGTTTACAAAGCACTTTCCCCTGTGTGAGCTCATTTGCTGCTCATAAAGCCCTGGGGGAGGGGGAGCACAGTGGGGAGGAGGGACAGGGTGGGGCTGTCCCTGGCTCTCAGGAGCATGTCCTGGATGCCGCATCAGGAGCCCACCTTCCCCACCTGTGTCTGCGTCTCCACCAGCACACAGGAAGCGTCTTGGGGGCGGCTGTGGACTTCAGCTTAGTGGTTTCCGGGCTTACTGCTTGGTGCTTGGCCAGGACGAGGTGCTCCAAGTTGTTTATGGAATGAATCAATACTTCCAGGTGGAAAAGCAATCAAGGGACAGAGGTCTAGTCTAGGAGTTAGGGCCCCAGGCTTCTAGAACCACCCAAAGTGCTACAATGGGTACTAATGACATTGCATGGTTTCCGGTCGAAATACAGTTTGCTGGGGCACAGAGGGACCTGTGCAGGTCTGTCTCCACATCTGGCACTCGGGAGCCTGAGACCTGTACTCCGGGTCAGGTGCTGAGGCACCAGTCCGCTGGGCAAGTGGCTGGCCCGGATGGGGGGCGGCAGAGGGCACTCTGGGGCTCCCACTTATTAAAACCCTTCTATTTTGATCAATAGAAGTCTTGGGGGAGGGAGTACACCCAGGTATTATTCACCCCACCCCACTCCAGTCCATGATTAGCACTTCGTTGTACGTATGTCCGGCAGTTTAGGATTTGGCTGGGAGATTATACAGGTTCAAATCCCACCTTCACCACTGCCTAGCTGCTGGCTGTGGGCAAGTCATTTAACCCCTTTGTGCCCCTGTTTCTCATCTTTTAAATGATGATAATACAAGTATTTAACTCAGCATTTTCGTGGGGATTTGGAGAGTTAATATATATATAAAACAAAACAGTCCTTGGCGATGAGGAAAGACTGGGAAGGGGTCTGCTGGATCCCTCTTTCTGGTGTCCTGGATCGAGAAGTGGTTTGTGGTCACCCTGTGGGGCCTTTTCAGTTTTGCAGAATTCCCTGGAATGCCTGCATTTTAGCTCCTAGGCTCTTAGTTTTCTCCAAACTCAGTTACAGCTCATTTAAGGCCCAGAGAAGAGAGAAAGCAAGTGGAGATACATTTTCCTGCTGATGAGAGCCACGGCATCGTCTTTGTTTAGTGCACAGCCTTCCTTGGCAGCTCCAGAGTTCAAGGGCTTTCCTCTCTACAGTAGTGCTCACCACATAGCATGTCGTAGGTGCTTAATAAATGCTCATGACAGGCCGGCAGGAAGATAACTGTACAGAGAATAACATTAGTACAGAGCGGTTAATATGGTCAAGGTCCCTATGGAATTCACACTTGTCCCCTAAGACCTACTGACTAAGCATGAAAATCACCAAGGAAATGTGATCAGCTCGGAGGGGAGGGAGGGGCGGAGGAAAGGGAAGAAACCAGAGCGGCCTGTTACCCGACCGACGATATCAGTCTATCCATTGCACATGGTTCCATTGGCCCAGGCCAAGTTGAAAAAAACCCTGCTGCTGCTCGGGGACATGGAAGGCATCTCCAGTTGCTGTCTGCCCCAGAGATTCATCTTCCTCGGGGTAATCTGTCATTCGTTCGGGAGCTGCTCAGGCGCTCTTCTTTATGGCTGAGACAGACCGGCTCACCGGATACATCTGTGGGTTTGGGTCCGAGAAAGAGATGGGACGTGGACAATGCTCCAGGACAATTCTTAGCAGAAGCTTTCCTGATCTTGGCAGTCTTATTCCCATTCTGATGCCAAATTAGACTTCTAATAGATCCTTCCCCACAACCCTGATGCTCCCCCCCGAAAAGCTTGGAGTCGATAGGAAGTAACCGGAGACTACTCTAGTTTAAGGTTCCATAAGGGAGTGGAAATTGAAACTCAACAGAGCTTTTCTAGTGAACACATTAGCTATTTAATCAACTAGGTCATTGATGGTAAGTAGGACTGTCTCACCTGGCATGCCAGCTCTGATTGATGGATAATACCTGCCTGGGGAATTGTGTTGAGAAGGATTCCGAATCAACATCATCACCTCCGGGGCTTAGGAGCAAGTGCTGTGATCAGCCATCAGGGCCTGTCACAGGTGCAGGAAAGGGAAGTGGCCCCAGGAGACGTTAGGTGTGTACCTGCGTGAGTTGCTAACGAGAAGAGTAGGCAATTTATCTGCAAGTCGGGAAGGAAAGATGGTTGGATGGGATGGACCTTGAGCAATTCTCCTCGCAGGGAGATGGACCAGCTCAGGGAGGAAGGCAGAGGAGTAGGTTGGGGACGGAGTGGTGCTCTGGTTCCTTGTCTCTGTAGGAGTCCCCCAGTTCCCCAGTCGGATGGGGAGAGAGCTGGCATGGGGGCCGTAGGTGGTGGTTCTGGGCTGGAGCTCAGGACCCGGGCAGATCCCAGAGTAGAGAGTCAAGCCATTGGCAGGTTGATGGAAGAGCATCGAGGGTGTTTCTCACACTGGGTTCCATGAGTCACCTCGTGTCCATGAGATGTTAACAGCTATTTTGCCACGAAAACCAGGCAGTGGTGGGGAGAATACGACTTTATGGTATTCAAGTTTGGGGAACTCCTGTCAAAAACTTCAAGAAAGTTAATGGTAGAGCCCTAGGTTAGGGCATTATCCTAATATGCCAAGGTTGTGGGTTTGATCCCCAGTCAGGGCACATACAAAAATCAACCAATGAATGCATACCTAAGTGGAACAACAAATTGATGTTTCTCTTTTTCTCTCTCCCTCTCTGAAATCAATTAAAATTTAAAAGAAAAAAAAAAAAGAAAAAAGTTAACAGTAGCCCAAGGTGGGCTCTTTGCCAGTGGGGGTTATGGAAGAGAAATGTAACAAGCAGTGAAAGCAAAAAGGCGGGCTGGCGTGGGCTCTGAGGGGCCTCGAATCAGGCTGAGGAGGTAGGTTTTGACGGAGGGGCTGGAGGCTTGTGGGCTGGAGACACCATGCATTCGGGTCAGGAAACCGGTCGATGCCACGAGGCAGGCGAGACCTGGGGCAGAAGGGTAGCTAGGAAGTTGTTCCACGGTCTGAATGAGAGGCATGAACGGCCTGTCGCGGGTAGTAGCAGTGGGAATGGAAGGAGAGGGCCGAAGCCAAGAGCCGTGTCACTGGCAGCGTTGTCAGGGCCGGGCTGCCTTCCAGTGGCACTCAAGTTCATGCAGGGCCGCGCTGAAGGCCGCTGAGCAGCCCTTCTCTGCAGCACTAAGAACAAAGCCTGCGTCGGGGGGTGGGGGGCGGTAGGCTGCTGAAGTAGAGGTGTGATGGGACAGAAAGTATATCTTCCGACCTCTAGGGCTGATGAAGGCCTGGCAGGGCAGCAAGGGCACTAGCCTGCTGCTTCTGGAGTTCCCAGGGGCAAGCGACCAGCCCTGTGTCCTGGGCCACCGAGGCACTGACTGCGCCAAGCCCCCCTGGGCTCCCGAGTCTGCAATTAACCTTTGCTTGGGAATATGGGAGGGGGCCTGACGACCGTGTATCAAGTCAGTGGCTTTCAGACCTACTGCGCGTCAAGAATCCCTAAGGAGCCCATTGAAATGCAGATTTCCAGTCTCTGTTTCCAGACTTGGACTCAGTTGGCGAGCCTGGGAATCTGCATTTGTTGATGTCCTGAAGTGATGCTGGGGTAGTCCACCTGAGAAATTATTTAGTCCCATCGCTCCATTGTATAGTTGAATAAATGGAAGCCCAGATTGGAGCGAGGATTTGCCCAAGGCCCAAGGCCCTTGCACAAGGGCTCAGACCCGCACCCACGCCTAGGGCTCCTCCGGTATGCAGCGAACTACGCTTGGTCCCCTGGCGTGGCTCTAGGCAGAGGGTCACACCACGATAGAGACTGAGAGCCCTCTCGCGCTGGGAGTGCCACCTGGGGATGCGTTGCTTGAGTCCGGGACACACTCAGAGGGACACACTGCCGAGGGCACAATGCCCGCGAGAGTGGCAGCTCCGCTTCCGTGTGGCAGGCGTTTCAGAGCACTTCACGCGGAAGCCCTTTCGATCCTCACAGGAACCTCACGAGGTCACTCCAGCAGGTCCTCGGGCAGCTCCGTTTCCTCCAGCAAGTCCGCACAGCATTGACAGACGCTGCGGGAACTCACCTCGTCTTTGTGCGCTAGCCTGTGGCAAGATGGGTTTCATTATATTATTTCGCTTAAAGTCACAGAACCTGTGGATGATGGTAAGTGAGAACTTGCTGTATTATCCCCATTCTACCAAAGAGGAAACTGAGGCACGAGGTTAAGAGGGCAAGGAGCTGCTTTCACCATGTCCTGTTTCCCCTCTTCCCCCTTGCCTCGGGGCACCTGTGCCTCTGCTTCCTTTATTCCACACACTCAGAGTTGGCCCCTTCCCCTCCCTACTCCCCCGAGGGAGCCATTTGGAACTGAGTGGTGGGGGTGGGGGGTGGGTTTGGCAGAGACATCGGGACCATTTAGGCATCTGGCACCTGTGCTGGCCACCAGCCCTGCCAGTCAGCTGAGCAGGCAGGGACAGAGGCTGCTTCTGCCAGGCCCAGCCTGCTGCTAGCGTGATGGGCATTTATTCTTTGGTATGGGAGAGAGGGCACATTCTTGGTCAGAGTAGAATGTGTGTGATTTTTTTTTAACAAGATTTTATTTGTTCATTTTCTAGAGAATGGGAAAGGGAGAAAGAGAGGGAGAGAAACCTCTCGATTAGTTGCCTCTCACACGCCCCCAGTTGGGAACCTGGCCTGCAGCCCAGGCATGTGCTCTGACTGGGAATCAAACTGGTGACCTTTTGGTTCACAGTTCATTGCCCAGTCCACTGAACCACACCAGCCAGGGCTGTGTGTGGTATTTTAAATAACCTTTTATTATAGCTGAGGCACACATTACCTTGCCTGACAACTGCTGGTGGAACATTGTTTAATTCTGTTCCCCAAGGCCGTGTGTTATTAGGACTCACTTGATGAAAGCTCCCCATGGCCTGGTGAGCAAAGTTTCTCCTGGAGGCCCTGGTGGTGAGTTCTCTGAGCTGTGTTTTTATTTTTGCCGTGGCTGCTAGGAAGCTCGGGGGCCTGTGTGTTAAGTGAACGTTCCATCTGATTTTCAGTTCTTGGTAAAACTGACTTCCCCCTCTCCAGTTTCCCCCCCAGTTTTGCTGGTTATTAATCTCTGAGCCCATTTTAAATGGCCACGAGTCTACCTACAGTATGTGACAGTGCCCGTTTCGCTGTCTTCTTACCTGCTAATCAGACATTTTTAGTAGGTAATTTTTGGTTGCTATTTAAATTTTATGTCTGTTGAGCATTTTTTCATGTTATTTTCCCCTATTAGCTTCTGTGGTCATATCTTGTTTTCATGAATCTAGCTGATCGTAGTGGTTTACTTATTGATCTGTAGAGTTCGTTAAATACTAACATAATCTGCCCTTGTGTTGTAAAAATAATTGTTAATGGCTCAATGGCGTGTGTGCTTTCATTTTAAGCTGCCTCAAATAGTTGCCCAGAAGTAAGCAAGGCAGACAATGAATGACCGAATCCAGCCCCTCGTCTCTGACCTGCAGCAGGTATTTGCGGAGCGGTCTTTCTGGCGGTCCTCTTGCTCTGCATTGGGTCACTGTGATTAGAACAGTAGCTGTCACTTATTGAATGCTTATTATGGGCTAACTGCTGTTCTTTGTCCATGTTAACTTTTTCATAACAATCTTAGGAGCTAGGTATCATTATCCCCATTTTACAGATAAGAAAACCAAGGCACAGGACAGTTAAATAACCTGCTGTGCTCACACAGCTAACAAATGGCAGAGCCAGAGTTCAAACCTGCAGCCGGTACACCAGTGGTTCCCAACAAGGGGTGGTTTTACCCGCCAGGGGACACAGGAAATGTTGGGAGACTTTTGGTGGTCACAACCAGGGAGTTGCTCTCTGTTATGTAGTGCGTAGTGGCTAGGGACAATGTGGAGCATCCTGCGATGCACAGGGCAGCCCCCACCACAAAGGGTGCACCCAGATGTCAGTCCTGCCAAGGGTGGGGGGTCCTGTGCGGACCTCGCATTGTGTCCTCCGCTGGGGCTTCAGGCTTGCTCTGTAGCCGGGCTCTCCATCCCCGACCTGCCTGTGCAACTGGAAACGGCTCGGAGCGCGGCGCACGGTTGGGTCCCAAGGGGTACAGTCCGCTCAGGGCTGCTGGTGGTCCAGAGGACACACCCTGGTGCTCCAGCAGAGCTGGAAGGGTCGAACCCTCATGGGGAAAGTTTGCTGAAGGCAGAGAGCAAAACACAGGAAGCCTTCGTGTGCACTGCTGCTCCACAGAGGGGTGGGGGCTGCGAGAGGAGCCCGTGGGCTCGCCGAGTCGGGAGGAGGGCTCCGTCCCACCGCAAGTGCCAACCCGAAAGCCCCAGGCGACTGGAACCCCGAGCAGAGCACTTCATGCCCTCCCTGCGGCTCCCCCTCTCCTCTCTTTCCAGGCGCTAACCCCACATCCTGCCTGGTCCAGGTCTCTGGGAGCAGGTCCCTCTTCCCCGGCTCCATTTCATCCGCACACTGACCCGGCCACCACGGGAAGCACCTGCACTTAGCAGGCCCCTCGCATGGAAATCTCAGTGGCAGGCGCCCGAGCGCACTGCTGGAATGAAGCTCCTGATGCCCGCTGCCAGGGCATCGTTGCGGAAGGCCGCGCTGCCGTGGAGGACGCTGCAGGAGGAATCCCTAGGCCTAGGCTGCTGGCTCTGTGTACGCAGGAGCCCTGTGTGGGGCTGGGAGCAGGTCCGAGCGACATTTGTCTCCTCCGCGGTGCCTGGCATGGGGCTTTGCATGGAGCGGCTGTCAACTGCTATTTGTCGGCTGGGGTAAATGTGTCACCACTCTGCTCGGCTCTCCTGTCTGGAAAGATGGAAACCAGCTCCACAGAGGGACCCAGGTGGTGGCGGCAGCAGTGGCGGCGGCAGCAGCAGCAGCCTGCCGGTGGCCAAGGATGCAGGATTCGTGTCGGGCCACGTGGGGTACATGGCAGAAGGGCTTACCAGCCTCCTCCTGCCTGCCGTGCAGGCGCCCGCATGTGGTGAGTCCTGCCCCTTGCCTGCAGGCCTGTCTGAGTTTTATGTAGGTTTCCCACGTGTCCCCCTGGCCTTCCTGGGAAGCTGACCTCACCGTGAACTGGTCTTGATTGTAAGCCCAACTCTCTTGCCACCTCTTGCCTCGGGAACTTAGGTATACACAGGTCAGCAGAGGGCACGGGTCTCGCCATGTGTCAGGAATGGGTGTGGGCAAAACAGGAGCCGACTCTGGGTGATTCGGACCTTCAGGAGTTTATTCAGAGGCTCATGGGAGAGCTGGGGAGCGAGGCTCCTGGTCAAGCTGGCCCAAGCCGTTCCACAAGTCAGAGAGGACAAGAAAACTGCCACAGCCACCAAGCTCTGATGTAGGCGCTGCAGGCTATATCCCGGCTGCCTCTGTGCCAGGAGGCCAACTTTACCGCACCCACCGATAACTCCGCGGCACTGCCTGTGTGTGGGGAGGGGAGGCGTGCTCCATGTTTTTGTTCCTGCGTCACCAGCCCTCGAGTAAAAGCCCCAAGTCTGTCTTCTACCTCGGGGAGGTAGGACTTAGAATTTCAAACTTGTCCTGACAACGGTAGAGCAAAAGCTGGCTTCTACCTTGGGGAGGTGGAACTTATAATTTCAAACTTGTCCTAACAAAGGATGAATGTTCGAAAGAGCCAGAGTGACCGCAAACGTGACCGATGTCGACCACAAGATTTGTTCCAGACTGAGAAAGCGAGGCACAAGGCGGTCGTTTGTTGGGACTTCTTATCAAGAGTCTTCCTTATTCATGAGAGAGACGCAAGAAGAGACTGTTCCCCTGGCGCACTGGTATGTGTTGATGTGGTGTTTGGAGTGCAGTAAATCGTCCTGGCGTGAGCCAAGCCGGGTTAGAGATGAAGCCAACAGGCAGAGGCCGCAAAAAGCAAGGGAGGAGCAGAAAGAGAGCACCGAGCCGCCGTCTTACGCCGATTCTGAAGCCGTCCGACATCTGATTTCCGTCCGCCGTAGCCAGCGTGACTCAGACTTTCTGCTGTTTGCAGCCAAAGGCATCCTGACGGAGGCAGGAGTGGTCGCACATGAAAACTGCCGTGGACGGCGACAGGCAAGGACATTGGTGAGCAGAGCTGGGTTCTCGACCCATTTCTGCCACGTGCCTCTTTGCCAACGCATTTTGTCTCTGAAACGCGGTTTTGCTTTCTCCAGCGTTGTTGCGGCGCGCAGTGAGGGTGAAGGAGCCTGTGTCGGTGATTATATAAAGTGCAAAGATGCTGCTTCTTCCCCGCAGGCTCTCGCCATCAGCCGAGACGGGGCAAAAACACGGTCCATGAACAAGCAAGCAGCTGTGTTCTCAAAGGCTTTAACATCCCACGTTTCCACTGGGCCTGAGTTTCCCTGTTTCTCTATACTTGGCAGCTGGGTGGGAGGTGGTGGGAGGTAGGAGAGAGAAGCAAACACTTTGACGTGGAATTAGGTCAAGCTGATCGTTACACAGTGTGTACATCTGTGGGTTTGCTTTGCCTTTTCCGTGCCTTCTTAAAGAAGCACGGGAGAAACAGTAGGCTCTCCTTCAGCAAGGAAAGGAAGGATGAGACCAGACATTCTCTCATACAATCGACCCAGCAGCCCCGGGAGGTGGGGATGTTTGCGTCCATTTGTCAGGCACGGAAATGGGGAAGAAGATGCAGGTCACACACCTCACAATAGAAACCAAATCAGCTTCTCCACGGGACACCTGCCTCCTCTGCCACCTCCCCTGTCACATGCCTCTTCCCTGCCAATCGCCTTCTTGCTCTCTCCTTTCTACCTCTGCAACTTCTTCAAAACCCCCAGGTTGCCCAGAACAGCTCATCTCTACCCTCAGCTGGTGGGCCCCACTCAGCAAAACAAAGGCCAACCAGAAGCCACCTTTTTGGTTCCCTGAGTGTGTCTCTTGGGAGGTGGGGCTGGGGCGGGGTCTCCCTCTTACCACATGTAAATGAGGTGTCAATGAGAGGTTAATTATACTTACCTCCAAGGCCTTGGTGAGGAGGAGCAGAGTTGGAGGAGTTCAGGTCCCAGCTTCCTGCTCTGGAGTTCAATATCTCTTCCCACAGCTGTCTATTGCAGAATCTTCATGAATAGAGACTCACCTCAATTTAACGTCATTATATATTTTGGAGGCACATTCAACTTTTAAAGAGTTAGGAATATGAAAATAACAATTCAATTTCTAGGATGTTTGCCGGGGTCAGTACAAATTCATGCCGACATCTAATCTCTCTGTACCTGTAATGCCAGCCAGGGAGACTTGAATTTCCAGTGATGACCTGGAGGCACAGTGACACCCTCCACCATCAAAGAGCCATCTTATTACGTTCACTGACCTCCTCTCCGGCAAGAGCAGGGACTGAGATGTTTCACAGATCATACACAAGACTTGACTTACGATGAGGTTTTCTTGCTACCCTCGACTTCCCACTTTTCCAGTCTTCTAGCAAGTTGGGATTTTACTGTACATGCCGTCCCCTGAAAAAGGAAGGGAAGCAGGGTGGCTGAGCCTGTCCAGAGGATCAGCAGAGAGGCGTGCTGGCTGAGAGAGTCCGCAGGAGGGCCAGGAGTGGAGTATGCTCTTTCTTAGGGCTGCGATAGCACCACCGGCTGGGTGCCTTCAAACAGTAGGGATTGATCCGCTCAGTTCTGGAGGCTGGAGGTCCAAAATGGAGTGTCAGCAGGGCTTCTCTCCGAAGGTTCTAGGGGAGGAGCCTTCCTTGCCTCTTCCTGGCTCTGGTGTTGCCAGGAGCCTCAGTGCCCCTTGGCTGGCAGCCACATCACTCCAGTCTCTGCCTCTGGCATCACTTGGCAGTACCCACCCCCTCCCCGCCCCGTGTCGGTCTCTGTTGTCGCATCTTGCAAGGATGGCGGTCATTGGATCAGGCCCACCCCATCTGGTGTGGCCTCATCTTAAACAATCACATCTGCAGAGACCCTGTTTCCAAATAAGGTCATGTTCACAGGCCCCAGGGGTTCGGGCTTCGGCTTATCTTTTGGGGGTACACAGTTCAACCCACAAGGGAGGGCTCTGTGCTAGCTTCCACGTTTGTGAAGCAAAGGTACCCGCTGAAAGGATTCGAGAGCGGAGACACAGCTGACAGTGACTGGAGGGAGGGGGTGGCGGGAGGGTGAATATGTGCACAGCAACTTCCACTGCACGTCCAACCCAGTCCTTAACCTCCCCCCCCATCCCTGGCGGAGGCAGATTTTCAAAACGAACATCTGAAGTGCAGGGTACTACTTTGCTGGTCTTAACCTGGCCCCTAACTTCAGAATAAATGTGGGCAAACTGGCCCGTTCGTCACTTATAAGATGCAATTTCACTTGATGGTTAGCATCGCCTTCCAATGCAGACATGCAGGGAATTCATTCCAGTTTTCAAGGGACAGCTCCCAGAATTCTGTTCAGATTTATTGTCAAATAACAGTTCCGAAAAATCGCTTCTGATGCTGACTCAGACCTGCCAGGGAGAGCCGCTCTGGCATCGATCTGCGTGGCTTCCCAGTGGGCGAGCCTCAGGGGTGCCAGCCCGCCGGCCTGATGGCCCTCTTAGACAGACACTTAATAGGATGACCGCCCCCACCCAGCCTGCCAGCCCCGGTTGGTGCCAGGAGCCACGGCTCCGCCTTGCTGTGCGCAAGAGCCAGAAGGAAGACTTGGCAAAATTTTAATTAACTGAAGATAAACATACTTGGGGAGCATGGGTCCATTAGCTGACACCACCGCCCAGAGAGAAAAGGCCTCGCTAATCACATGCCACAGCAGGGGAAATGACCTGCCGACTGGCAGCGTCCATTTGCTTTCGAATTAAAAAACATATTTTCAAAATAAATATGCGTGGGGTCTCTGTGTGTCCTGTTGTTTCTCCTGAAAAGCAGAAAAGCTGGGATGTTAATGAGCAACCGTTTTCAACATTGCAGCCCAGGAAAGCTGAAAACACATGTGCAGCCCCACAGGCTGGCCCGGCCCTTCCCTAGGAGGACAGAGGGGAGGTGGGGAGCCATGCCAAGGCAGGCCAGAATCGAGGACCGTCCCCAAGGAAGAAATACAAGGAGCACAGTCAGCTGGGGAGGGAGCAGCAGGCGCGTGCTCTTTGCTCGGAGTCACGGGGTCAGCGAGGTGAGATCTTAGACCGCGTCTGCAACTCACCAGCCGTGGTTTGGGTTGCAAGGTGGCAAAGCGACAGGGCTGGACCTTCCGTTTACAATACTCTAGGAGGGCGATTTGATACAATTTTAGAACCTGGTCAGACAGTGGGTGTTTCACTCAATCGAATTTATCACTCACTGTCCAGGTCTGGAGACACACAGGGATGGAGATTTGACAGTCTCTGCTCTCGGGCAGCCTTTTCCATTCTAGCTGGGGGAGGGGAAAGACCAATGCTCAAGGAAAAATCAGGGGACAGCTAAGTGCAGAGACCTGGCTGGTGAACCACAGCTGGCGGTGGGAAGACCTGGAGGGCCTCCTAGGGAAGAGCAAGTACAAAGGCCCTGAGGCAGGTAGGAGCTTAGTCTGTTGGAGGGATGGAGACAAGGCCAGTGTGGTTGAAGCTCAGTGAGAAAGGAGATGAAACGCAGAAGAATGGGCGGGGCAAGGTTAAGGAGACAGGATTTTATGCCAAGTGCAATTATTTATATGAAACCTGTCATTCTCACTAGATTACAAGCTTCAAAAGAGCAGATCCTGAGTCTGCCTATTGACTCACTACCTAGTTTTCATTCCAGGGCATGTGCTGTGTCTCTTCATCATTGCCGTCATCATCATCATCACCATCCATCCATCCTCTTTGTATCATAGGCACAGGTATGCGAGACTTCTCCCCCAGCTGAGTTGTAAACGGCTTAATAGCTTGAGCCTGGTCCTTCTCTTCCGATCCTTTGTGGCGGCCACTTTCCACGGTGACGTGCCACGATCCTTGCTCCCTGTGTAGTCCCCTTTCACGCTGCATCGGGCTGAGCCCGTGTGACAGTAAAATAAGGAAAGAGGCACAGTGTATGACATCCAAGGTGCAGCATCCAGCGTAGTCTCTGGGATTTCTTGCTCTGGGACGGGAACATGGACAGGACCACATGGAGAGAGTCAGTGACCACATGGCAGTCCTGTGAGGGAACCGTTGGACATTCGTCCCCGGAGCCCAGCCTTCTGATGGCTGTGGCCCCAGCTGACGGATGACTGCAGCCCCATGAGAGACCCGGGGCCAGAAGTGCCCGGCCGAGTCCTTCCCAAATTCCTGGCCAGCAGAAACTGAGAGAGGAATAGGTGATTGTTTTTTCAAGCCATGAGGTTTTGGGTGAGGTATCAGGCAGTGCTAGGTAGCCAGAAGGCATAGTACAGGGTCAGGCACGCAGCGGTGGGGTGAAGCACAGCTATGAGGAAGTCCTCAAAGGGAGCCTTGTCCCGTGGGACAGGTCAGGAGGGGGGCCGGCCCTGACAAAAGCTGAGAGTCTCAGGAAGAGATGAGGGGAGGGTGGGGCTGCGCCTCCCGGGCCTCCAGGGCATCTAAGAGTCAGGTCTGGACGAAGACGCCATGACGAGACCATTTGAGATTAGCAGTGGACGGCAGAATTTATCAGTCACTGCACCCAAGTCCTGTGTCTGCAAGAATCCCCAGCAGCTGTGCATTCTCCCCAAGTTTGTTGTTTTGTGACCTGGGTCTAGTTTCAGAGTGAAAAGTTCTTGAATGTTTAGGGCACCGAACAACAGAGTGGGTGAGAGAGCGCCCCACTCCGAAGCTGCTGGAGCCAGCTTGCCAGGGGCAAGCCGCGCGGCCCTGGGACCTGGAGGGAATCAGGTCTGGGCAGAGCCCGACCCGCCCAGCCAGAGCCTCTGCCGGAGTTCCAAGCCCATGGCACCTGCGTGTTGCTCTATGATGAGGCCACGTCCGTGGTTTCCTGCAGCTGAGGCACAGCTGTCCTCCACGTCGCCCTCTCCCTGAGGCTTTTGTCTTTTGTCAGAGCTGGCACCTGGCAGGTGTCAGCGTGCAGGCGTCTCCGCTAGCGGTGGGAGGGAGGCCCGCGCCCAGCAAGTTATTTATCCTCGAACTGCCCCTCCTGACACTGTTTGTCTGGCCGCTGATTTCTGTAATTAACTGATGTCGTTCAATTGAGTCTGTTGAATTCTCATTTCGAAATAAATGTGATCTGCAACTCTCCTGCGCTGAACCGGCAAAAGCAGTGACACAGCAGATGGGGCGGGGCCGGGGAACGGGGCGGAGCCTGCCTTCCTCCCGCTGGTGTCCCTGAGGCCTTTCCAGGATCCCTGCATTCCAATATCGGAGCTTGGAAACCTCAGGTCCAGGGTATTCCAGAGTCTGCCACGTCGTTTTATAATAATGTGCCCTTAGTGATGATTCGTGCTGCGGTTTTCTGCCCCGGCTGCAAATAAATCTTCCGTAGATACCAACTCATCACACACTTCCCGAGCTTAACACCTCTGGTGGGTTACTGCTTCTCAGAGAGAAAGTCAAAAATTTCTCTCTGTGTTGTCTCTGCTCCTGGACACTAACCGTGCCCCCTCCGGTCCCACCTCTTCCTTACTGTCCCCACATGTCCCCCTCCAGGGCCGGCGTTTGCATCTCCCCCACAAATCCACTGGGTGCTGCTGGGACCCAGCTTTCTGTGAGCCGGCGCCTGACCCAAACTGACACCATCGTCGGGAAGCAAGATCTCCAATGTCCTCTGCTTCTTGAAGGCGGAGACTGCGTTTTGTATCTCTTTGAATTCCCTGTGCATAGTAGGTGTTCAGTTAATATCTGTGTTGTTGCTGATTGATCGGTGGGTGGGGACTCCTCTTCACTGTTGAGGTGAATCAGAAACCAGCACGGAGAAGGAAGGCTGCGAATCAGCAGATCCAGGAGCCAGGGTCCTGCCCCTGCAGGTCCAGCCTCTGGAGGCCATGGGTGAAAGCCCAGCACAGAAGCTGGGCTTCGGGGACCATCACCTCCTGGTCTGTAGAATTGGGATCTTATGAGGACTGGGGACTGCATGGAAGACACTCATCACACTGGGCATCCAATAAATGGCTATTTTTTTTTTATCACATCACTCTTATTTCTTCCATTTTATTGTGAAAAATTTCAAACACATAGCAACGTAGAAAGAATTTTACAACGAACAGCTGTCTCCTACCTAGATTCTACCATGAATGTCTTACTAAAACTGCTTCCTTCACACATCCACCCATCTCTCTACCCCTTCACCCAGCCACGAGTCTGTTTTGTTTTAGTGATGCCTTTCAGAGTCAGTTGTAGACATCAGAACACCTCCTCCTAAATATTTCAGCATGCATATCATTAACCAGAGTTCAATATTTCTTTCGTTTTTGCATCTGATGTAAAATTTAGATGCAATAAAATGCACCCGTCTTAGGCATACGTCTACTGAGTTTTGACAAATGCAAACGCCTGTGTAATTCAAACCCCCATCAGGAGACACAGAACATTTCCCTCACCTCACACCCCTCCCTCACCTCACACAGCTCCCTCGCCTGCTGCAGCCCCCCTACCTGTTACAGAACGCCGTGTACATGGAGCCGTGTAGTCTGCACTCTGATGTAAGGCTCCTTTCACTCAGCAGAGTGTTTTTTGTGTGTTTTGTAAAGGATTTTATTTATTTATTTTTAGACAGAAGGGAAGGGAGAGACAAAGAGAGGGAGAAAAACATCAATGTGTGGTTGCCTCTCCTGTGGCCCCCACTGGGGACCTAGCCTGCAGCCCAGGCATGTGCCGTGACTGGGAATCGAACCAGCGACCCTTTGGTTCCGTGCTCAATCCACTGAGCTATGCCAGCCAGGGCTCAGCAGAGTGTTTTTGAAACTCATCCATGACGTTGTGTGATCAGGGGTCCGTCTTTTTATTGCTGAATAGTATTCCATTGTATGAATTTACTACCATTTGTTTATCCATTATCCTGCTACTGATTTTTCCCCACAGAGGAGCACTTCTAATATTAATATTTCTGTGTTCACAGCTTCACAAATGAGCAAAGGAGGAGGGAAGTCTGGGGCATGCCGCTAGGCATTTTCCCGTGGCCAACCCGTGTAGACTCCGCAGGGCCACAAAGATATGCATAAGGGTTTTCTTAAGTACTTAATAACACTTGTTTTTGTAATTGAGATAGAATGGACATACTATATTGGTGTCAGGTGTACAAATAATGATTCAATATTTGCATATATGGGGAAATGATCACCACACTGAGTCTACTTTTAACACCCACCACTGTACATGGGCACAGAACGTTTTTCTCAAGATGAGGACTCTGGAATATGCGACCCAGTATCATTAATTATAGCCATCATGCTGTACATTTTATCCTCATAACTCATTTATGTCATAACTGGAAGTTTGTAACTTTTGACCCCATTCGCCCTTTGGCCCTGTTCCTAACTCCTGCCCCTGGCAACCACCAGTCTGTTGTCAACCTAAAAATGAAATAAAGTGTCACCCTGGCCAGGTGGCACAGTTGATTGGAGCATCGTCCTGTACCCCAAAAGGCTGTGGATTCGATCCCTGGTCAGGGCACATACCCAGGTTGCCGGTTTTATCCCTGGTTGGGCGCATACCAGAGGCAACCGATCACTGTTGCTCTCTCAAATGGATGTTTCTC
This sequence comes from Micronycteris hirsuta, assembly GCA_004026765.1. Taxonomy (NCBI): domain Eukaryota; kingdom Metazoa; phylum Chordata; class Mammalia; order Chiroptera; family Phyllostomidae; genus Micronycteris; species Micronycteris hirsuta. Next base: position 36,826 of record PVJI01002234.1, on the reverse strand, counting down.
TCTCTCTCTCTCTCTTCCTCTCTCTCTCAAATCATCATATTCTTGGGTGAGGATTTAAAAAATGAAATAACAAAAGTCTTTAGTTAGCTAGAACGAGTTTATTCGGGAATAGCAATACGGGACAAGCAAACCATGGCAAACCATAGGTCAATCCAGGAGCCAGAGGGAAGGCCAGCTTTCACGAGGTTTTGGAGGAATTGGGGAAAGCTGTGTCGGTTTGTATTGGCTGCAGGCTGGGGCAGCGCCTGTGGCCGGGTCAGAAGGAAAGCGCCGGGTCGGAAGGAAAGTCTCTTTCTCCCACCGGGTCTGCAAGCTTCGGTGAGTGAGACCACTTCCGTGGCTTCCAGACTCGTTTTGATGTGGGTGTCCTTTGTCCGTTTCCAGACTGTTCTCTGTCGCTATGAGCTTGCTTGGTTTGGGTTGTTGCTGTTATTTTTAGATTTCACATGTAAGTGAGGCCACACGGTATTTGTCAGATTTATTTCACTTCGCGTAATGCCTTCGCAGTCCATGGTGTTGTGGCAAATGGCAAGATTTCATTTGTTTTTATGGCTCAATAATATTGCATTGTGTGTTTGTCACAGTATCCTTACCCATCCATCCGTCGATGGGCCCTGAGGTTGTTTCCATGTCTTGGCTATTGTACATAATGTTGCAAAGAACAGGAGGTGCATGTGGTTTTTTGAGATAGTGTTTCTGTTTTCTTTGGATAAATAGGCAGAAGTGGAATTGTTGGGTCATACGGTTGTTTTATTTTTAATGTCTTGAGACACTTTCGTACTGTTTTCTAGAATGGCTACACCAATTTACATTCCCACCACCAGTGCACGAGGGTTCCCTTTTCCCCACAGCCCCGCCAACACCTGGGATCTCTTGTCTTCGTGATGAGAGTCATTCTGGCAAGTGTGCGGTGCGAGCTCCGTGCGGTTTTGATTTGCGTTTTCCTGATGATTAGTGATGTGGAACATCTTTTCGGTACCTGTTGCCCATTTGTAGGCCCTCTTTGGATTAATGTCTATTCAGATCCATTTAAAAATTTGATTGTTTGCTATTTATATATTCTGTATGTATGGGCTCCTTATATATTCTGGATATTAACCCCTTGTCACCTATATGATTTGCTCACATTTTCTCCCATTTGGTAGGTGGCCTTTTATTTTGTTGATACTTGCCTTTGTTGTCGAGCAGCTTTTTAGTCTGATGTAGTTCCGCTTGTTGGTTTCCGATTTTGGGGTGTCAAATCCAAAAAAAACAATCATTGCCAAGATCGATGTTAAGGAGCCTGCCGTTTATGTTTCTTCGGGGGGGCATGTGGTTTCCAGCCTCATACGTAAGTCTTTAGTCCATTTTGAGTTGTTTTCTGTGTAAGGTGTTGCGCAGGGGGTCCAGCTTTCCCAACACCATTTATTGTCGGGACTGTCCTTTTCCCATTGGATTTTCCTGGCTCCTTTGTTGTAAATTAATTCACCGGATATTAATACATGTGGGTTTCTACAGTTAACTTTTAATAAATGCCAGCGTCTCCCTTCTTTCCTTTTGGTAGTGTTCCATCAACACTATCAACCACCGCAAAACCCAACTCAAAGGGGCCCGGGCCCTGAGAGAGAAAGGACCCTGGGCCAGCGGGAGGGGCCGCTCCTCCCGATGGCCTTCAGCCGGTTCTCTCCTGGCTCAAGTCAGCACAGAGCCAGAGCATCATTCGGACAGAAAATTCGATTTTAACTCCCGCCCGGGTGCTCCCTCACCCTGTCTTATTCTTATGTGGTGCATTTTCCCAGCTTTCTCCACCATGAAATGAGTTGGAACCAATTAAGAGCCTTCTGCGTCCTCATCAGTGATATTTATGACTATGGAAATATTTATGATGCATGCAGAGGACTCGGGTCAGAGAGGACACTGAGCCTTGCCATCCTTGCAAATGGGGTTTGTCTCCGGCTTGTTTTTGCCAGGGTTGTAGAAAGCAAGCGCGCACGTTGTGCAGTTGAGGGCAGCTTTTTTTTCTTTTCTGTCTCACCTTTGCATTCAGGCTGGAGATTAATCGGCGATAAACACATTTTTATCACTGACCTCCGTGCTTGGAATGAAGGAGGCATTTGGGTTTTCTGGACCCTTCTGTGGTGTCGCCTCCTTTTTCTGAGCCTGTCCTCAAATGCCCTGTTGAGGCTCCAGCTATGGGAAATCCAAGGCGAAGGCATTTCAGTGCAATGACAGGAAGTTTGCATTCTGTCAGAAGCTCAAGAGGGGCTGGAATCTATCTAAATGCCTCTGCATGAATAAGAAAGGGTCAGGGATATTTCATGTTTTTGGTGCAACTACCAGCAAGGCAACCTCTTCCCCCAGCCCCTGTGTACGGTCATTCCTGTCCCCCAGGAATGTCCTTTTCCTTCCCGGCTCTGAGGCCTCCACCTGGATCCCACGCTGTCCTACCCAGACCCGCTTGTCTCCGCCCTCAGACACCCCAATGCAAGTGGCTCTTCTACCTCTGCCCCCAAACGCTGTTTCTCTCCCTCCTATAATGTTGATCTCCTATAATACTGATCTCCTGTAACTACATGGATCCATTACACATGTATATAAAAAGATACATTTTAGAATGCTTCCTTTGTGCCAAGCTACCTTTCCTTGTGACTGCCCTCCCTTCCCTTCTGAAATTCTTCTTTTTTTTTTCTTTTTTGATGATAAAGATATAATTTTATTTCCATTCAAACTCTGGGGCATCCTGGATTTATTTACATATTCTTGACTTTAATTTTTTTCTTTTCTTTTCAATTGCAGTTTACGTTCAGTGTTCTTTTGTATCAGTGCCGGGGGCACAGCATGGTGGTTAGACACTCATATACTTTACAAAGTGAAATTCTTGAGCGCTGCGCTCTGCCTGTCTCCTCCATCCCTGGCCCCTGGAGCACGGTCCACGCTCACCTCTGTCCCACGAGGGTCCAGAGGTCCCCGTAGACTCTCCTTGGTGCTGCCTCCTTCTTGTCCCAGTGACCAGCTCCCTCCCTGTGAACTTCTGTGATCCAGCAACATTGCCACTGCTTCCCACGGTACAAAAACTCCGCCTTTTCCTTTATTGAGCTTTATTTTTCCTCCCAGCCCCTAAAGGTGTTCATTCCTCAAAGTGGTGTCTTTGGGCCAAGGGCACACCTTCTCCCACCTGTCAGCTCTCCCCGTGGGCAGCCGCACCCTCGGTCTGTGTCTGGCTCCACGCCACCCCCCAGCCCATCCTCAGCCCACATTGCAAGGTGATCGCTGGATGCCCCCTCCTGAATTACCTTACCCCTAAAACCCAGCTGGTCTCCCCCTGAGGAAAGAGGTCTGACAGCTGGGTTCTGCCTTCTGGGAGCTTATCATCTTGTCCGAGGCACAATGCAGATGTTGAAATGTCCCATGACAAGCCCTGAGAGTTAATTACTATTAAAGGGGATGATATACTGAGACATACCACATGGCAAAATGCTAAGTAAATGCTACGGCTGAGACCCTTGCTTGGCTCAGAGTGGGGCGAAGCTGTGCCCTGTATCATCCCAGGAAGGTCTTGTCCACCGTGGCAAGTTCCGTTGGGAGGGACAGAGAGGGTGTCTATTCCAGACACCAAGAACAGGGAGGCAGGACCAGTCAGGAACATTTTTTCAACCTGCGTTCAACCACACAGGTCACGAAGCTTCTACACCTGAGGCAGTACTGCTTCCTGGGAAGGCTTTGGAAGCTCTTTATTTTTTATTGTCACAATGACTGAGGGGTGCTGTTAGCATTTAGCACCTGGAGATCAGAAATGATAAATGTCTGGCAGTGACTGGGTTAGTCTCATGCAAAGAATTGTCCCCAATGGCAGCACCAAGGTTGAAAAACACATGTGGGGACAATGGCGAACTGGTTCCCTCTTGCCACCTTCATCCTCCCAATAAGAAACTGAGAAAGGGAAAAAAAAAAAAAAGGATTATACTTCCCCACTGCCACCTGGCTTGACTTTGCCAAGTCAAACTGGTAAAATCCACACATAGTGAATGGAATTACCCCGTGCCGTGCTGACTGGTGCTCAGCAGACAGACTCCACACATGCCGGGGCACCTGCCCAGTGAGAGAAAGAAGGGCGAGTTCAGCTGGGATGAGCTGAGTCACAATTTTGGAGGCAGAAAATCTCGTCAGTGGCTTTAAAAACAAATTTTTAGCAATAAATTATTATTTATTGTTAGATCAAAAAATAAATGTTTACTTTGGATTTCACGTGAAGTCAGCCTCTGCAGGCGGGGGAGCTTGCTCACTGGTCACCTGATGACTGGTTCCCCGGGCCCCACCAGGGCAGGAGGACGGCTGGAGATGCAGAACAGGGCGGGGTCAGGGGCTTGGGAAATCCCGCTGGTCGGAAGGAAGGCAGGCTGCAGTTTGGGACTTAACCAGGGAGAAGATGCGCAGAAAGATCCTGGTTGGTTACTAGGAAAAGGGCTGAAGGGCGTGGTCTTTCTCTCATTGGGCTGTGGGGCTTGTGGGGGCGTGGCCTGATTTAAAAGCACAAGGACCTACGGATGGGGTCAGAAGGGCAGGTGTGTGTGACTCAGTCAAGGTCCCAACAGGAAACGAGTGATGACACACTCATCAGAATAACTCAAGAAGGTGACTTTACAGAGGTGCGGGTGAGGCGTGGGGGAACCGCAGACGTGCTGGCGTGACTCTGCTGCTGTGACTACCTTAGGCCCCAGGTGAAGGGATGGAAGCGGACACTGAAGCCAGGAAGGAGAAGAGTCGGGTAGAGACGAGAGGGTTGTCTTGAGAGAAGCGGGTGCAGCCAGTCCGGGCCTCCCCGCAGCGACCCGAAGGGAGATAACACCGCGCCCTCCAGTTTTCTGTTGGCTCCGCGCTGGCCGATCCCAATGAGAGGTCGGGACACAGGCAGGGTCTGCGGGGTGAGCAGCAGACGCACAGTCCAGGCTGCCCAGGAGCCAAGGCCATGGGCTCCCCTGAGCGTGGCTGGCTTCACGAAGGAAGTGGAACCGGGAACCAGCCTGGCACGCGCCTCTCTGCCTACGCGATCCTTCTATCTTGTCCACCTGACTGCATCCTCTTCCTCTCTGGTTGCGTAGGCCTCTTCCCGTCCCCACTGCCACTGCCTCCGGCCACCACCTCCTCGTGCCCGCATTTCTCCTAACATCGCACTGACGGGTCTTCCCGCTCTGTTCTGTCATCCGGTCCTCTCTTGACCTGCAACCAGATCTTCCCCAAATGACATGATCTGAGCGTGTTATTCCCTTACCTAAAACCACCTCAGCATGGCATCCAGAATGAGGTCCAGACATCTTACCATGACTTATAAGGCTTTTCACGTTCTGGCCCTGGAGTGCATGCCCAGCCTCATCAATTGCCAGTTCTTGACCCCAGTTCTCTTCCTGTTCTACTCTCAACCCCCACTTAGCCAAACCTCTCTCCTTGAATGCAGCCCACTGCGGTCCAGCCACGCAGAAATGTTTTCTGACCACCCTCTGACCCCAGGGCCTTTGCACATGCTCCTCCCGAAACTCAGTCACTTCTGCCCTGACTGGCTTGTTCTTATTCCTCATTCCTTCACACCTGACTGCATTGGCAGGGGTTCAGTGCCTCTTCTACGTGCTCCCACAGCACCCTGGCCCTGCCCCAATCCTAATATTTATTTTTTTTAATTAATTCAATAGATATTTACCAAATACCTGTAATGCACCAAGCCCTGACCACCTCAGGGCCTTTGCTCATGCTGTTCTTTCTGCTTGGCCTGTTCTTCCTTTTACGTGTATTCTTTGGGTCTCAGCTGAAATATGATTTCCTACAAGAAGTTCCCTCCCTTATGCTATCCCCACAGCATCCTGGATGGTTTGGTTAACTTGATGTCTGTATCCCCCTGGGAAGGTCCCACTGCTTCATCTACCACCGTGTGCCCACTCCTGGCTCAGAACCCGGCATGCAGTGGGTACGGATCACACATGCAGTAAAGGGAGGCGGTAGGGTTCTCCTGTGAGACCGTGACAAGGAGCAAAGGACTGTGTGTGCTCCAGGGCCGAGCCTAGGTTTTATGGGACCTGCACCTTAGACATTTTGGAGGGCCCTCTTTAAGAAAAATATGAAATTACAAAAGCAAAATTAGGTATTGAAAGTAGATCCTTATTTAGACTGAGAAAAGAAATGACAAACTCAAATTCTTAAGGCTGAAAATACCACGAATATCACAAAATACAGAAAAGTAATAATATAATGATCATATTAATTAGTTGCCTAGCACACTGGCATAATACTTTCTTCCTCTGCATTTTTGGTTGAATTTTTTTTATCACCTCTTCCTATGACAGCTTGGTAATATTTTTTTATATAGAGAAAGGAAAGAGAATTAAGTCTTTCCTCCAGCATAATAAAAATTATATTTATTATTGATGGTTGGGATGCATAAAACATGGGACTTCGCAACCAGACATGCCTGTTCTTTTGGAGTTGCTACAGTTCACACATACCCTGCAAACAGAGATCTTCTGTCTGATAAATCCTGTGGCATATTTGGCATAATTCCCATCAGAAAAGAAAAGAAAAAAAGTAAAGCACAGAGTTGTAGCGCTGTTTTATCGAGTATTCCTAGTACATAGCAGCATCTGTGAGAGCTGAATCCTGCACTTAGAATTTCATACATCTGAGGGCTGGGGGAATTTCCCGTAAGCTGGCTCCTGGCTCTATGCAGTTCAAACCTTGTTTCTCCTCCACTGCTCACAGACTGCTACCTCCAGGGCCGGGGTCCACAGGACGCTCTCAAATCTGATATGCTCTTTGGCCCTGCTCCTTGGCACAATGCCAGGTCAGTCGGTACCACGGGCTGGGGGAGGAGTCCTGGAAGTCAGCCCACACCGAGATGGCTAGCAAGAGCTTACCATACACCAAAGTGACTGCATGGCACCTAAATATATACGAGAAACACGAACCCGACTGTAGCCCCAACTTCACTTCCTCTTAGCCAGATTCCATACATGCCTGTGGTCACTTCAGTGCCACCTACCCTAGGGGAAGTGTGACAGAGTCAGAGAGGAAAGAGACTTTACAAAAATGTTTACAGAAGCAGGTGACCATGTGCGCCTGCTGCTAGGGCCCCTTTCAGAGCTCGTGCACACGGGAGCCCCAAAACTTAAGCTTTGCTCCTTTCACGGTAAACTTGCCCCTCTGTGTTGTCTTCATTACCACGTGTGGCTCCTGACACCTCTCCGGGCACATCCGAGTTGCTTCATAAATATACGCCGAGTGCGGGAAAGCGTTGTTTGGCCTCATTGTCCAGGGGATACTCTTTGCCCCCAGCAGATCTCATTGCCTTGATTCCAAGCTGGTGCTCCTGGAAGAGGTGAGCAAAGTGATTGGAAGCAATGGGGGGTGGGGGATAGGGGACCACTTGGTGGGATAAGCTTTCCCATCCCCTCAATTGCAGGGCGAGCCAGCCCACGCCAACACATCAGCTGCCCTCATTAGTGGCAAGGCTGCCCCGGCTGCCGTCTCCAAGTAATTCTAATTGTCTCCAATCAGAGCCGGGCCGGGGCGTTATTAACCGTGACAGCCGCTTCACCGCTGGAACGGCAGGTAGGAAAGTCACGTTGAAAACACCGTTTCCAAGTGCAGAGTAATTAGGGACAGAATCCATTCTGGCTGTCGTAGCTACATTGAGAATCTTTATTTATCCAGCCCTGTTGCTGGGGACCTTCCAATTTCCCGTTTCCATTTTCTTCCTTGTTGTGAGGCGGGGTTGGCCTTAGGGGGTCCCACATGGCCTGGGGGCCCACTAAGTAGAAACAGTCTAAACTCGGGAAGGAGTTAGGGAGGTCTCCAGTGCTGGAGATTGGAGTCTAAAATTCCAGAATTAGGATTGTGGGCTGAATTTCCAGACCCAAGGCAGTCACCGGAGGCCAGTGGTTTTGTGGGCTGGCGTACAAGAACCAAGTGCACTACGCAGTTTCTTGCAGCCACTTAGCACGTCCAGATCACCTGCTTCACCCGCTGAAAGCTTCCCGTCCCTGGGGCGGTGAGTCACTCCTGTCAGTGCTCCCAGTGCGTTTGGCTCCTGTCTCTGTTGCAGGGCTCACAGCACTGGATTTCATTTATTAGCTTAGCCATCTGTCTTCCAAGATGGTCTGCCAACTCCCTGAGGACACTGACCAAGTCTTACTCGTACTATATTCTTGGTTGGTTCCCTAGCGCAGAGCCTGGCACTTGAAAAGTACTTATTGAAGGACCCGAAGAAGGGAGTGAAAAGACTAAGATGAACCAAGGCGGGCACAGAGATGTTACAGCAGAGTCGGCCTGGGAGGCGGCTAAGAGGAGCCAAACTGGTTTAAATTCCAGCTCCACCCCTGTATTCAAGAGGATTGCGTTTGGCTGTAAATGACAGAAAAGCCCAAACAGCAGTGGATTAAATCAGCTAGATGTTCATTTCTCTTTCTTGTAAAAGCTTAGAGGCGGTTCCTTCCAGAGTGCTGAGTTGACTGGGTTCTGCGGCGTCCTCGGGGACTCAGGCTCCTCCTACCTGCTGCTGTCTGCGGCCTTGGTCGCCCCAGAGCGCAGGCTGGCGGGCCTCCAGCGTTCCGCCAGCAGGAAGGAGGAAAGGAGAGAAGGGAGTTGCATATACCACTTTTGCTTACGTTTTATTACCCACAGTTTATTCCCATGGACACGGACACGCCTAGCTTCAGCGAATCCTGGAAAAGCTAGTCCTAATTCTAGAAGGTCACATGTTGGCTAATAACCGGAGTCTATTATTCTGCATGAAGGAGAAACTGGATTCTAGAGAAAAACAGTCTCTGTCGTATCTACTTACTACGTGACTTTGGAGAAGTGAATAAACTCCTCTGCTTCTCAGTTTCCTCATCTGTGACTGAGGGGAATGTAAGCGCAGGATGTCACAGAGTGCCCGGCATTTGCTAAGGGTTCAGTTTTTACTATTCTTACTTCGGTGCAGCTCCGCTGGCAGGAGGGGGTGTCCCTAGCAGGGGGCCTGTGAGCTGCAGTCAACCTGCCTGAATCCGAGTCATGACTAGTGCCACTGACCTGCCGAGACTTGGGCTGGTGACAATACCTGACCTTGCTAAGCCTGAGTTTTCTCCCTGATAGAACAGGGTTAATCACAATCCCTTCTTCATAGGGTTGCTGTATCATTTGAGAGGTTTATGTAAAGCATTTAGTGTAGTCTCTAACTCTACTCTGTCAGGGTTGTAGTCTTCTACTATTGTCAGTCAAGGCTAGCCCCGAGTGACCTTGGCGTTGACCGTGAAGAGGATGATGGAGAAGGTTTCGTAGGATTCTGCCCGGCTACCAGACTCCCAAACTCAAGTTATCCTGAGGGGCAGGACCGACGCAGTGACCAGCAGGCAGTGGGTGATGTGGGCCTCCAGAGACTGCATCAGCACACTTGCCTTTCGAGTGGTGTCTGCGTGGAGCTGAGTTTAGATGCCATGGGAACATCGTCTGCCTTCCTGCCTTTTCCAGTTCCCAAGGCTGCCAGCAGTTCTCATCTGCAGGGTGCCTTTCCCAAAGGGGTCAGGCAGGAAGGTGCAGTACGAGGAGTCCCAAGAGCCAGAAGGAATTTCTGGCTGTGGCAGGACCCGGGTGACTGTGCCCAGGCTGTGTTTGGGTTGGGACTTGTGTCCCCTCGGGCAGATGTGCGGGGCAGCAGGAAGTGTGCCAGGATCCGCTCAGACAGACTGGAACTTGATGAAGTAAGCACAACACACGTTTTTCTTCTGCCTGGGCTCCTGGGATTGGCCGTGAGGTCCCCTGAGAGCATCCTGGGAGTTTATTCTCAGGAGCCCCAATACCCAGAGGGGAGGGAAGAGTAAAAGGCACAGAGCATCCCAAGGTAGCTTGATGTTGTTCCACTTCTTGCAGGAGCCGGATGGGGACCCTCTGTGTTCAGAGGCTGCTTCCCCTCCCCCCCCACCAGGGCCTCTGTGCGGCTGCCAGGGGTCCCTGCGAGGCAGGAACGACTGGGTGAGAAATTGGTGGTCACGGCCGGGCTCCGGCTTGCTGGTTTCCAGGGTGCCCTCCCCGCTCACCTTTCCTCCACTTTGACCGCTCCATTGGTCACCACGGCCGTAGGGAGACTTGGGTCCTCACCTGGAAAGGGAGACACGGCTTGAGGCCCGAAAAGTCCCAAATAAATCCAGAATCTGCCGTGTCCTGCAGTCTGCATGCAGATGCACCACTTGAAGCGAAAAATTAGAAACAACCTAAATGACTATGGAAAGAATGGTGTGCAAATTATAGTTCTATCACTTCAAGGGCTGTTATGTGGCCATTAAAAATATAATCAGGAAGCTTATGTGATGACTTGAAAAATGCTTATATTATGATGTTAAATGAAAACACAAAATCTCATCTTTGCCACGAGGATACTCATAACAATTATACGTGCACATGGGCAAGAAAGGAATACCAAAAGAGAAAAAAAAAACGGGGTGATAGATTGTGGGTACAATTTTTCCTTTTAAAAGATGTGTTCTGACATCAATTCTTGCTATTTCTGCCCTGTATAAGAAAGTCATTTAAAAATCTTGCTTACTGCCCTGGCTGGTGTAGCTCAGTGGGTTGAGCGCGGGCTGGGAACCAGAGGGTCGCCGGTTCAATTCCCAGTCAGGGCACATGCCTGGGCTGCAGGCCAGGTCCCCAGTGAGGGCCATGTGAGAGGCAACCATACATTGATGTTTCTCTCCGTCTCTGTCTTCCTCCCTTCTCCTCTCTCTAAAAATAAATAAAATCTTTAAAATAAAAGATAAAAATCTTGCTTACTACAGTATCAGGCGTGTCTGGCTCCCAGAAAGGACAAAGAACCTGAACCCCTGGAATCTGATAGTCTGGCTCCTTGGGTGGTTTGGATATCAACATTTAAATCACTATCTTCAGGAAAAGACATGAGTATTTTGAGTGGAAAGCAAACCCCAGACGCCCTGGGTTCCCTGTTTCATTCTGCTCCCAGGAGGGGGTGACTGATGAAAGCGGCTCCTTCGGGGACAAGTCCGGCCCTCCGGGCACCGAGGCCTATAAACAGGGGACCCTTCAGGTGCTCAGCTGCCTTAGAGGCGGGGCCAGGGACTGTTCCGCACAGGGAACAAAGCCGCTGGCCCCAAAGCCCTCGACTCTTTGGATTTGGCTGAGTGAACAGGAGATAGAAGAAATCATCACTTAACAATGACCTAGAAATTCAGGAGCCGCTTTCATACCATCCCTGCTACCACCAATTCCTTGTGTCAGCCAGAGCGAATCGCTCAGCCACTGTCCAGACGAGGGAGGTGGGCGGCAACCCCGTGACCGCCCCTCCGTGGCTGATAGGTAGAAAATCGAAGGCCGACAATGGCACGGAGCCCTTGGCCAATGAGAAGCCAGTCTCTTGGAATGAAGGCGGGGCCTGAAGTCACAAAAGCTGGATTCAAGCCCAGGCGCTGCCGCTCACGAGGAGGGCGACTGCGGGCTAGTACCTTCCTAGTTTCCTCCTCAATAAAATGAGGGCACTCTACTCGCTTGCGTTATTGTGACAATAAGCGCACTCATGTATGAAGAAAAGCTTTGTTGATTGTAAAGCATGTGTCTTAGTTTGCTAGGGCCGCCAACCCGCGATGCCATAGGGGCTCAAACCACAGAAATTGTTCTCGTAGTTCTGGAGGCTGCACGTTTGAGGTGTCAGACTAAGCACCAATTTCTTCTTGCCTTGGCGTATAGAGACGGCCACCTTCTCTCTGTCTCTTCTCCTTTCTTCTTCGTCTGTGTTGTCTGTGCCCGAATGGCTTCTTCTAAAGACACCTTCAGATGGAATTAGGGTCACCCTAATGACCTCATTTTATCTTCGTGGCCACTTCAGAGACTCTGGCTCCAAATACAGCCACAGTCTGAGGACTTCAACACACAAACTGGGCGCGGGCCTGATTCAGCCCGTTACAGCGCAATGTATTTTTCTGGAATCCTCCAGGGCTGCCCAGGATGGGCATTTGGGACACAATAGGGAATTCCTTACTGAACCGTTTTCCATTCCAGCATCATGGCGATACCTACTAACACTTCGAGCTTATTCCCTGCTGTCGCGGGGCCGGAATCTTCTGAGGTTTGCTCTCTCCAGTCTTGTTCAGCAAATAAATGAGCTATCTTCCCTTTGGGTTTGGAATGTTCTGTTTTTTTTGTTGGGTTTTTTTTTTTTTTTTTTTTTTTTTTTTTTTTTTTTTTTTTTTTTTTTTTTTTTTTTTTTTTTTTGTTGGAGAGGAAGTGTCAATACTTAACAGCTTAACAGCTCAGGGGGAAACAGGTGTGTATGGGCTGTAGGTGTTTGTTTACAAGCAAGTAACTTCTGCAACACCCACCCCATCCAGGTCCCATAAAAAGCTTTCATCAGCTGAAGGGAAAAGTACTAACAGGGAGGCCGGGTCACTTTCCCTCCAAATTCTTCCCAAAGTATTTACTTTTACCTGCTGGGAAGGGGCCTCAACAAACACCCTGCAATGACCCCCTTGGTGCCTGGGTGGGGGGCAGGGGAGAGCACACACCGCAGAGGGGGGCTGCTACCTTATTTGGGTTCTTATGAATGTGAGGGGGAGACGTGCTCAGGTGCCCACAAGCTGTCCTGAGGGGCACAGACGCCTGTTCCGTCCACACTGCGGTCACTCTAGGTGCCAGTACTTACAAGGCGTTGGGGGTGGGAAGAGGATTTTGCATTCTTCATGGAAACCTGGATTCTAATTTAAGGCCAATAGATTAGCCCTCTTTCTGAATATCTAGAATTTACTCTGATGGAGCTCTCCAGTTGACCGAAGTAGAGGACTCTGTTCGCTTTTTTTTTGCCTTCCCAGCTTCCCTCCTGCTTCTCTTGGAAATAAAATCAAACCACACTTTCCTTTGGGGAACCCACTCCATGTGGTTCAGGTGGGCAAGCCGACCTCCCCTCCCCAAAACAGGGAGGGTGCCTGTCCTCAGCCTGGCCAATGAGAGTAGCCCTCTCGCCCTCAACATAGTGATTGGCACAGAGTTGGGCACATGACTCATGCACAGCCAACCAGAATCTGCTTCAGGCATCGATGTGGAAGCCAAGTGGAGTAGCTCTGGCCTCCTGTTGGAGAACAAGCCCCCTGGGGAATGTGGAGCTGCATGCAGCCATCCCCTCCAGGGCACGGCAGCGCAGAGAAAAATCTCATCTGGAGAAAATGAAGCCAAAGTGCAAAGAGGAACAGAGCCGAGAGGGAGAAAGCTGCAGGGAGCCTTAAAGACAGTGTCGAGTCCCTGCGTCCATCTCTTCTCGGAAGCCCATGAGTCTGCCCGCACTCCTCTGACCTGGATTTCTGCCCCTTGCAATGGGAAGAATCCTGACATCTGCAGCGGGGTTTGTACCCAGACTCCCCGGGACGGGCTGCCTTTCTCCTGCTAGCCTATCACGTGCCCCCTGGCTGCAGCCCTGGGCCTTATAAAACTAATTTGGGCAGAGTATGGGGACCAAACTCACTCAGGGATTATCTCACCAGTGACAATAAGAGCTCGCATTTGGGTTTGGTTTGGGACTGGGGCTGCAAGGGCTTCTCTTCCAATTTTCACTTTGTTTAGGTTTGAAATTGAGAGTCCGTTCTGACTCCAAGGCCTTAATGAAGTTTTTCCTGACTCAATTTTCCAAGGTGCTACACGGAGTCACCCCCAGAATATTTGATCGCAGGACCCTCTGGTTTTTTGATTTGTTTGTTTTTTGCACAGGGCTCTTGAATTGTTTCTCACCCTCCAAGCAAGCCCGACAGCTCGCGGCTCCATCCCTGCTAGGGAACACGGCAGGGAAGCTTGCACAGGGGCCTGTTATTCTCTCCTTAATGTTTTTGTTTGTGTTGCTGGCAAGTTGCATTCTGAAGGGTTGCTTCCTTTCTTTGGAGCTGATGGGGGAAAAAGCGGCTCCATGTCTTATGCCCTGTCTGTATAAAAAGCCCTGTATCATTGATGAAGATATACTATTCCAGGAGACTCACCTGTTTATTCAGGTCAAGAGCCGGGCACCTTTCTCCAGGCCACGCTCAGCTGCTGGCCCCACAGTGAGGAGAATATAAAGCAGTCTTCTCGGCGAGCGTTCAGAGCACCGGGCTTACCCCACCACGGTGGAAGGCATGGCCCTGGAGGAGGCCCACTCTCTGCCTTAGCTTCTGAATTCCAGTGAACCCGGAGTGGAAACATGAGCGAGAGGACCAGACTCCTAACCCCTACGCTCTCCCCTCTTATTTCTCCTAAAATTAGTAATGATTATACTTTTTTGAGGATCTGGTCATGTGGCAGGTACTTTCAGTAAGTGCTTGGCATATGTTATCTCAAAAAAAAAAAAAAAGCCCCACAAAAACAACCTTCGGAAGAATTGTATGGGGTAGGGAGTATCATTTGCATTGTATACATTAGCAAACTCAGAGGTGCTGTGAAAATGCCTAAGAGAAATGATAAAACTATTGCAAAAGCAGAGGAGGCTCCGGGCTTTTGAGAGCTGGCAGGCAGCCAGCACCCAGGCGGGAGCCGCTGGGTAGCCTGCAGAGCCCCAGAAAGTCCTGGGACAGGCCCCAGGAAGGTGGCCTGTGTGAGAAGCTCCCTCATTCCCAGCCCTCTGCCGGGGTGGGCAGCTCACCCCACAGACACACTCTGTGGTGGGGAGGCAGGTGAAGGGCTGTGTCACCCTCCCGAAACACCTGCTGAGTTAATAGTAGGCTTTGTCATTTTTGTTGATTACATTTGTTACGATAATCGTGTGCCCATAGGTCTTTCTGCAAACTATCATTGGTTTCTTGTAATAGCTATCCCCAGGCATTACGCATACTAAACAAAGCAAAATATTGATAAAAATTCTTAATCTGAGCCTCTTGGGCCAGTTAGGAGGTTGCAATCCTTGCCTAGTTCCAGCAGTGAGTTAAACACTTGAATAGCTCTGCATTATCATGGTCAGCCATGGTCAGCTGGGATGAGGTGCATGTTGCAGTATTGACTCTTAGAGTCTAAAGTGAACGTTCTTTTCCATTGTTTTGCCAAGTATAGGGAAGCCAGTAAGTAGGGATCAGGCAGGGGAGGGCTAGGGACTGCCACTGGTCTTTATTTTTCAGTTTTGAGAGCCTTGTGGCCTCATGGGGTCGATCCATTTCCTGTTCTCTCCACCCACAGACTTCACAGCAGAGTCAGAAACAGGAAAGTGGAAAGGGAAATAGCCAAGAAAACACCGTAGTCTTGTGCCCGCCCTGGGCGTGTGCTGGCTGGACGGGTCCACTGTCCAGGTCTAAGCGCTGACCAGTGATGCCAGCAGGGACAGAGGGGAGGGTGCTGCCTTTGCCTTCCTGAGCGCTTGCTGTATACAGTCTCTATACAGTGTCACTCAATGAGGCCAAGGCAGCAGGCGAGCAAAGCAAGTGGCAGGTGTTCTCAAAAATCCTTTCCCTCTTGAGCAGCCGCGGTTCCCTTTCCCTTTGTTTTTCGCTCATGGACATGTCTTGGAGGTCACCGACTGCCTCTTCTTCCCTGGGGACACACTCGGGAAAGGACTGGAGCACATGTCTGGCCTGGGGGCTTTTCCTTCTCAGTGACCTGGCTGCCCTTTGTCCTCAGCGGTGTTTCTCTTTCTTCCTTTATTCTACATTCAGTTCTCACCCCGGTGCATGGACGGCCTGGACACACTAGAAAAAGCAGCCCCTCCAGGCAGGGCAGCCTGTGCTGGGCTGTATGACTTGGTGGGCAGCCCCCATGTCCCCCTCAATGCGTGCTCTCGTGCGGCAAGCACCTCGCACAGCCGCCTGTTGTGGCCTCTTCTCACATCATGTAAGCTGGAGAAACACTCTCCAGAGCAAGGCAAGGTGTGGAATGAATGAACGAATGAATGCATTAGTGAATGGATGGCTGAGTGAATGGGTGAGTGGATGAGTGAATGGTGTCTGGGTAGGCTGTAGCCCCACGGCTAGGTTGAGAGGAGCCGGCGGCCCTGGTGTAAGAGCGTCCTGCACCCCGTCCTGGTGGAGGGGGTGCTGAGCAGTTCTGGAGGAGGCTGCTTGACAAATGCATTTATGCTGAGCAGGGTGGCCCCCCCTACCCTGCCCCAGAGTGAGGCAGGAATTCAGCGTGGATTTTGAGAGACCCGGAGGAGACAATTTTGGGGCCGGGACAGTGATGTGATTTGATGCTGCCCAATGGCAACTGAAATAGACAGCAAGAGCTATCATTAACTGACCAGAGCCAGTGCCTTATGAAAGGCAGGAGGGAGGAGGGTGGGGAGTGAGGGGAGCAGAGGGAAGGAGGAGGAGGAGGATGATAACAGCCCGTTTCCCAAGGTCAAGGGGAATCCATTTTGTCAATGCTGACTCCATTACAATTTTTTCCCTCCTTCACTGAGTCAACGTTTACTGGGCTCCTCTTCTGTGCCGGGGGCTGTGACACGGAGGATGCCGTGGAGGACACAGGCATGTCAGGCAACAGTGACTGCTCATCCGGTAGATGGTGTCACGGTGGCTCAGTGGGCTTGGCACGGACGTAAGGAGGAAACGTGAGCAATGCCCAGAGGGCTCTGTGCTAAGACGGGGCATCACAAAAGGAGATGAGAAATGCAACGGCAGCACGTTGGGGCAGAATGTGAGCGCAACGTGGGGCACGCTGCACTTGAGGGGGGACACCTGGAAACGGCCAGCAGACAGACGCACCACGGGGGGCCAGCTCCTGGTGGACGGGCTTTCTGTCCACCTCTGCAGCCCCGGCACCTACAGGAGCCCCCAGCACGGGTGCGGTGCTCCATACCTATTTGTAGAATGAGTGGGGTACCCTCAGATGGGGGGTCCCCATGGAAGGCCTGGACTGTTCCTCCTCCCTGCCCTGTTGCAGGACTTAGCCCTGCATGCAGCGCTCTGCCACCCCCAGCCCTGCCCACAGCCACCCCTGCAGGCGTGCTTGTTACGTGGGAGGGGCTCCGGAGATGCTTATGAATGATCGCTCGATATGATATTAATGTGTTTGCACTAATATCAACTAATACATTCATTCACTCATTCATTATTAACAATACATTCATTAATCATTAGTGACATATTAATAGGGTAGATATTATCGTCATGATAAACATATTATATATAGATTAATAGATAATATGCCAAAGATTTTAAGGGGAGTTACAGAATAATAATAACATTGCCCACCAGATTGTGGAAACATAAATATTTCACTCCTGCCTCCTTTTTCCCTTTCCCCACGAGACCTCCACAGGCCCCCTTGGAAGGGCATTTCATCTCAGCCCGCACGCCCTGGTGAGCGTAACGAAAGTCACCTGGCGGCGGCCTTCAGGCCTGCTCTCCGAGGGACTCAGTTCATCCCGCGGCCAACGGAGCCGACGCTCGGGCAGGGGGTGGGCCAGAAGTACAGGTTCGGGGGTCAGGGCGAGAATGAGGAGGGCGAGTCAGTGAGCTGAGTTGGACGTCTGCGGAACTCCGAAGATGAAGGGGGAGGCAGAGGGGTCTGAGGAGGACAGAGCTCCTGCCAGCTCACCGGTCTGGCAGCAGGGACTGTGTCTCTGCGCCCCCGCCCCCCACGCCCCACCCCCCACCCCCCACGCAACCTCAGCCCGCAGCACAGCATCAGGAACAAATACCCGGTAAATACGCTTGAATTGAGAAAGTCCCTGCAAAACCCATCAAAATGGACCCTGTGTTCTAGTAATTCCCAAATAATCTCAGTTCCCAGACCATGTTCTCTTTTAAACTCTATTTTCATCCATCCAACCGTCTATCCAGCTGTTTATTCACTGCGCAGGCCCAGCTCCAAAGCCATGCTCACATTCTAGGTTTCATCGCGGCAGCTCTCCCCTTCCAGGGACCAGGCACCAGCTGCTGTGCTTTCAAGTCTCCGCAGGCCCCCGCAGACGGGAAGCTCTGAGGGTGGGCCTGAGCATGGGCCTCTGTGCACCCAGCAGGCCCGGCCTTCCTGAAGGTGACCCTGGCCGAGACGCCGGTCCAGTCCTGCCCCAGCTCAGCAGACTCCCCTTCTACCTGGTATCGTGATGCACCGGCAGATAACAGCCCAATCCGCAGCTGAGCTGGAAGCTCTGCTGCAGAGGCAAAGCCCAGACCAAAGGGGACAGTGACAGCTGCAGGGAAGGTGAAGGACACAGGACGGAGTTGCAGGGAAGACTGGCCCAGCAGTTAGAGAACCAAGCCCAGGGCCGATTTCCCCATTGGCCCTGCCCACCAAATGTGATCACAGGGAAGATGTTCTCTCAGGGTCCTAACCCGTTGCTCCAAAGACCTCACAGTTATAAATTCACTTCTTATGCGTAAGCCTTCCTGGCTCCTGGAAAATATAAATACCTCTGGGAGGGGCATGGCCCAGGCCTTCCTAGAGTCAGGGAGAATTCACCTAGTGAGTCCTCTGCTGGGGCAGATCTATAAGGAAGGAAGAAGAGGCAGCTGTGAATGCGTTTAAAGGGGAGAGTAGAAAAGATGGTGGCTGGAGGGACAGCAGCGTCAAGGAGCAGAGACTGCCAGGAACTGGGGGGCAGGGGGAGAGGGGTGTCAGGAAAGCAGGCGTTCTGTCCTTTGTGACGCTGCGGGAGGCCGGCTGGGCGCTGCCTCTGGGGCTCCTGGGCAGGTGCTTTGTTGCGTGGTTTGCTGTCAGCCGAACAGTGGATGTTTCTTTCAGCCATTCAGCAAGGACGGCGGCGGGGTCAGGCAGCACTGGGGGCCACAGACAGTCAGAACCAAACATCTGCTACCCCCAAGATCCAGGTCAAGCTCAAAGCTGCCCTCGCCCTGGGCTGCCTGGCATTGGGAAGCACCCAGGCTTTCTAGTGGGACAAAGCTGGCCGGGCTCCTCACTAGCTGTGTGGCCTTGGGCAGGTTTGCTGCCCTCTCTGAACTGTAGCTTCCCCACTTGTGAGTGAGGATCATCACACTGGGCCCAGAGGGCTGCTATGAGAATAGGCGAGAGATGCAGGGTCTGGGATGCAGTTGCCTCGGACAGCTGTCCCCTCCCCCTTCCCTGTTAGTCAGATCACCGTGGCTTTCCTAGAACATCCCTGGCTATGAAACATTCACTATAGAAAATCCTCGAGGAGGGGTAAAATGCGTAATGAGGGACTTCTAGGGACGTAAAATTCTCTCCTTTCTGTGTGCTCAAAGAGCTATCCATCAGTTTTAGTGAGAAGCAGGCCAGCACAGCCGAGCAGACACCGCCGGCTTTCTCCTGCTTCTCCAGATTGAATTTTATTTTTATTAAGGGCAGAACCATGAGTCTGATTTTCCTCCTTGGATACTAAAGAAGACAAATTAGCCAAAAGGAAATTCTGCTGAATCTGTATTTTAGTACTTTGGATACTGAGCCTCCGAGGGAACCTTCTGTGTGACCTTGAGCTCTGCTCGGGCTCCCGGCAAGGTCCCAGCCTGCTGTGGTCTCAGCCGGGGCAGCTGCGCAGGAGGCCCGAGGCCGGGCTGGGCCTGGGCCGAGCAGCACACGTAACATCAGAGTAGCCCTGGGCCCTGATACCGGACGTGCCGTTCGCCCGAGCCATACGTGCTGCCTGGGGACACAGCAGACGCAGCTGGCGTGAGCACTGGCACCCACACTAGTCCAGTTCGAATCCACAAACAGGTCCGAGAGCCCACTGTGTGCTGGGTGGGCAGTGCCTGGCGCGGAGGCATGGTCTCCACCCCCACCCCGAGTCATTGAACACGGGCTAGATCAGGACCTCAACCTTTGTGTTGCCTTCGAGGACCAGTGAAATGCAAACCCTTTCTCAGAATAATGTTTTTGAATGTGTAAGATGGAAAGAGAAAGGAATCAGTTAGACCGAGCGCAGGGGGTCTCAGGCGCACAGGGAGGACTATATCGTTGATGAGAAAGAGGGGCCAGCAGTTCCCGGCGGGGCGGGCCTCTGGAGACTGGGGACCAGGTGCTCAGAGCTCCCAAGAACACGGATGGGGCAGGTATTGGAGGCAGAGGGGACGGCATGAGCGAACCTTCGGAAACAAAGGAATGCAGGTGTGTTTAGGAGAGAACATGATCGAGTGAGCGGGGGCTTGGAGAGAAACAGACACTGAGTACTTGTCGCTGGGTCCTCTCTCTGTCCCTCCGCGTCCTAGCCAGTGACAGGTGTGGACTGGATTTGTGGGAAATGACCCGTCCGTCTCCTGGTCAGGCCGCTAGTAATGAGAATGAACACTGAACCTCCATCACTTAGCAGGGACCGCCAGGGAAGTTCTGAAAAGCCGACCGGGGTGAGGGAGGCGAGAAAGACCTGGGGACAGGATGCCTCGTGGCATCTCCCTTTTGCCCCAGGAGGAAGCTGTGTTCAGAGGTGGAAGGAGCCCCAGTGGCAGCTGACCCTCCCCTGGATGGGGGGCTCCCAAGCCACTGTGGCTCTGCTGGAACATGCGTCTGGCAGAACTGTCGGAGGGATTTCATTCAACCCCGACTCCATGAGCGCACCAGCCCTATGTTATTTAAGGCTCTAGGGGAGCCCGAGTTCATCACAGATTAGGCTTGTTCCTAAATAGGAGTCCTCCTAGGCTCCAGGCGAGATGGGAATGACCGCAGGCCGGAGGGGCGGGGGAAATACGTCCCAAAGGCAGGAGTCAAGCACAGAAACTTGGTTCCGACACGGTGGCCTCATCAGCAGGAAAGACTGACGTTGAGATCTGCCCTTGGGCCAGCCTCAGAGGCTGGGCCGAGGGGCCGCTCCCCACTGCGCGTGGGCGCCACCGCACACGTTCATGGAGCGCTTAGGTGGCACCAGGCCCTGTGCGAGCCGCTCTTGCCACTGATCCTCATTAAAGCCACAGCACCATCCGGTAACAACTTGCAAGTGACGTCTCTCCAGCCCAGGAAACAGGCTTGGAGAGGTGATGTCGCTTGCACAGCTAGGATCCAGCAGGGCCAGGCCGGGACCTGGGCTTCTCTGCCAGACTCTTCCCTGGGCAGGGAGAACCGAAACACTCAATCCGAGTGTCACCGGAACCAGCGCGGCCAGCGGTCCGATTTTGCAATGAAGGAAGCCCAGCCCCCGTGGCCTTGGATGAGGCGAAGGATGCCCACCCTGGACGCTGCCTGCAGTGAGCCTGCGCAGGGAAGGCTTGTGGAGGCCCTGAGGCAGCTGGAAGGGAGCACCAGTGGTCTGCAGGCCATTGGAGGCAGCACCAAAGGACCTCTAGGACCACCTGGGGCATCGTGCTTTTCAGCTGGCTTGTGTCACAGAAAATGCACAGGCTGGAGAAAGTGCAGGGGTGCAGGGAAGAGTCACACGTGGACACTCAAATCAGGTGGGCGCGATTTCCAGCAAGTCACTTCCTCTCTCAGAGCCTGTTCCCATGTCTCTGAAATGACGACGATAATGTCGGTTTCAGCTCCGGCTCTGCGGGTTAATGAGGTGATGTATACAGAGTGGTTCAGTAGGAGGCTGGACAGAGTGTCCATGCTGAATAAATATGCATTTTTCTCCCTCGGAAGAATTTTTAGAGGCTATGTAGATTTTTGCAGCTTCACGTAGATTTATGTAAAGTGACATGCAATGAAATCGTTCATCTGTATGATCCCTTTAATTTTACCTGCAGCTTCAGTAAAATTGAAATTTAAATGATACATTTTATTTAATGGTATAACTTAGATGTCTGGGAGAAAAAAAAAAAGAGAGGGGAAAAAAAACACCCTGTATTAAGAAGAAAAGACCGCAGTACTAGAAGTACCTATTTGAGGAGTGAAATAGCTTTTGCTCAATGGACTCTTGTAGAAAAAAATGGGCCAAATCATAATCCAAAGATTTAGATTCAAATCAGGTTTTGAAAGAACAAATGGGCTCAAGGTGGGGTCTGCCGTTTCATATTAAAATTATTTTCTTATGATTTTTTCCTTTTATTTCCCCTGCATCTTGTTTTTTTCAGTTCTTACATGTTGGAGGCTAAGGGTAATAATTAATATTACAAAGAAAAACTGTTGGACGATTTTGGAAAAATTATTTTTGGACTTTAGATGTAAGTAGTTTTTTTAAAAAATGCTCATCTACAATTTTTGAAAAGTACTTTTTTCAAACTGATAATGGGTTTAGAGTTCTGCAAATACTGTAAGAAACTCAAAAGCACAGAAAATTATAAAGAAGTAAGAATTATCCCAAACCCTAACTACTCTGATAGTAAGATGGATAATCAAATTTTATTGATTTATAAAAACATTTTGTATATTTAGGATATTAATATGTTATGTAGGTCATCTATAGTTTTATAATTTGTCCTCACTCATCCAGCCTTTTACGTGTACATTTCTTTTTGCTGAAATATAATTTTCATATTGCAAAGATCTACCAATACTTTCCTGAATTTTTTAATGTTATAAAGTTCTCTCCATCCCCACATGATGAAAATGTTCAATCGTTTTCTACTATTTTTATGATTTCACTTTTTAACATGAGTTTTTGATGGCATTCTGGATTTTATTTTGATATAAAATAGGTTTGGATCCAGGCTTGCTTTTCCCAAATAGCTGGCCAGCTGTGTGGCCTTGGGCAGACACCACCATTTATTCCATTTATTGAATAGTCCATCTTCTCTTCATTGGTTTGAAAAGGTGATTTTTATACTGTACTTACTACCCACATGTACCTGGAATTACATGTGAGTTTTACAGGCTCGGTCTGTCCGTGATCGAGACCCTCTCATCTCTTTGCTTTAATGATCGAGATTTTAAAATATCTGATTGAGTCCGTTGTGCATAGTATTGTTGAAAAAATATAGAGCATCAATGTCTTCTATGAACAAAGCGTCTTATGAAACAAAATTTTTTCAGTGCCTTAATGTCGGAGGGAAGAAAGGAAGGGCCAGAGGCAGGAAGAAAGGGAGGGAGGGAAGAAGCGCCTTTTCCTATGATTAAAGTCAGGAGTGTTGCAAGAACTGCCTGTAGCGGTTCCAGGTTGGAATTGCTAACCGAAACTGGCTTAAAGCAAAATCAAAACAAAGGAAGGAAGACAAATGTCCTTTAAGTTGCAATATATTGTTGGAGAATTGGCACAATTCCTCCCTGAAGAAATTGTTCCCTCTGAAAATAAAGGAGCTCAGATCTGTGTAGAACTGGCGCAGGCAAAAAGAATTGCACCACAAAAGGAGTCACCGGGAGGTCAGTCTCTTCCCGGAGCCCCATACCCAAGAACCCCTGGGCCCACGGCAGCTCCATCGCCCCTGGGCCAGGCTTGAGCACTAGGACAGAAATGCCATTCTGCAGACAATTGGCTGCGGAGAGCCTCACTAAGCTGCAGGGCACACAGCGAGGTCCTCACCCCCAGTGGACGCCCTGGAGACCCACGCTTGCCCAGGCTCATGGAAGCTAATTGTGTGCAGCCACGAGGCTCAGGGTGTGGGAGCCAGCCAAGAGTTGAGAGAGGCCCTCGGTTCTGTTAGCACGGCCAGGCCAGTCTGAACTCTGAGTCTGCAGTAAGCAACCTCACACATCACTCCCTGAACAAGAGGGGTGATGATCTTGGCTCTTGAGCATGTTTACTTCTAACTCAAAAATGTCAAAACTGGATGCATTTCCCCTCTGTGTAAAGCGGAGACATCGCAGAGTAGGGCGGGCAGAGCCGAACTGTGCTTGCTTTTCTGGCAGTCGTTGAGGGAAGATGTACTCTGAGGGGAAGAGCTATTTATTTATTTAATCCTCGCCCAAGGATATGTTTCTTTTTTACAAATATATTTTATTGATTATGCTATTACAGTTGTCCCATTTTTTCTCCCCTTTATTCCCCTTTGCCCTGCACCCTACTCCCACTGGCATTCCCCCCCCTTAGTTCATGTCCATGGGTCATTCATATAAGTTTTTGGGCTTCTCCATTTCCTATATTATTCTTACCATCCACCTGTCTATTTTCTGCCTATGATTTATGCTTCTTATTTCCTGTACCTTTTCCCACACTCCCCTATTCCTCTTCCCCACTGACAACCCTCCGTGTGATCTCAATTTCTGTGATTCTGTACCTGTTCTAGTTGTTTGCTTAGTTTGTTTGTTTTTGTTTTTTAGGTTCAGTTGTTGATAGTTGTGAGTTTGTTGTCATTTTACTGTTCATATTTTTGATCTTCTTCTTTTTCTTAGATAAGTCCCTTTAACATTTCATATAATAAAGGCTTGGTGATGATGAACTCCCTTAACATGACCTTACCTGGGAAGCACTTTATCTGTCCTTCCATTCTAAATGATAGCTTTGCTGGATAGAGTCATCTTGGATGTAGGTCCTTGCCTTTCATGATTTGGAATACTTCTCTCCAGCCCCTTCTTGCCTGTAAGGTTTCTTTTGTGAAATCAGCTGATAAGAGTTCCTTATGGGAACTCCTTTGTAAGTAACTGTCTCCTTTCCTCTTGCTGCTTTTAAGATTCTCTCCTTATCTTTAATCTTGGCTAATGTAATTATGATGTGCCTTGGTGTGTGCTTCCTTGGGTCCAACTTCTTTGGGAGTCTCTGAGCTTCCTGGACTTCCTGGAAGTCTATTTCCTTTGCCAGATTGGGGAAGTTCTCCTTCATTATTTTTTAAAATAAGTTTTCAATTTCTTGCTCTTCCTCTTCTCCTCTGGCACCTCTATGATTCGGATGTTGGAACATTTAAAGTTGTCCCAGAGGTTCCTAAGCCTCTCCTCATTTTTTTGAATTCTTGTTTCTTCATTCTGTCCTGGATGAGTGTTGATTTCTTCCTTCTGCTCCAAACTGTTGATCTGAGTCCCAGTTTCCTTCCCTTCACTCATGGTTCCCTGTATATTTTTCTTTGTTTCACTTTTCATAGCCTTCACTTTTTCCTCCATTTTGTGACCATACTCCACCATTTCTGTGAGCATCCTGATTACCAGCATTTTGAACTCTGCATCTGATAGGTTGGCTATCTCTTCATCGATTAGTACTATTTTTGGAGTTTTGATCTGTTCTTTCATTTGGGCCATATTTGTTTGTCTCCATGCACCTGTTATGTTGTAAGGGGTGGAGCCTAAGGTATTCACCAGGGCAGGGCAACCCAGGTCACTGCGTTGTGGTGCTGTATATGGGGGGAGGGATCAGAGAGGGAACAATGCTGCTTGTTTGGCTCTCACCCTGCTTTCAATCACTTCCCCGGCTACCCACAAGCCAACTGAGCACTTCTGGTGCTAATTCTTGGTTGGGTGGTTTTGTGCATGTTCTAGGACCCTGTGGATCTCTCCAGTGAACTCTCCTGTGGCCCTGGGAGTTTCTCTTCCTGCTGCAACCTCCACAGATATTTATAGCCAGAAGTTTTGAGGCTTTATTTCCCCTCACTGAAGCCCTGGGTTGCTTGGTCTGTGTCGTTCCCCAGTCGTTCCTCCCAATTTATCCATACGCAAATGTGGGACCTCCCGGTTCTCCAGCCTCCTTGCCCATGTCCTCTCTGCCCGGCTGCCCATCTCTGCCCCTGCTACCAGTCCGAATGGATGTTTCTTCTTTAAGTTCTTCGTTATTGGACTTCTATACAGTTCGATTTTCTGACAGTTCTGGTTACTTTTTGTTTTTAAATTTGTTGTTATCCTTTTTTTTGGTTGTGCGAAGAGGAAAAGTGTATCTACCTACACCTCCATCTTGGCCAGAAGTCAGATATGTTTTTTGATTTGAGAGAGAGACAGAAACATCAATGTGAGAAAGATTAACCAGCTGCCTCCTGTACGCGCCCTGACTGGGGATCAAATTTGCAGCCTTTTGGTGTCCAGGATGATGCTCCCACCAACTGAGCCACCTGGTCAGGGCAGGGAAAGAGCTGTTGATTTGGAATCCAAGAGCTGGATTTGAGAAGCAGCTCCACTGCTCAGTAGCTGTGGCTGTGGACAAAACATGAAGCGTTTCTGAGCCTGTTTCCTTGTCAGTGCAAAGGCCTCATGGAACCGGTTCCGCCTGCTTCGAGTGGCTAAGGAGCCACTCCTTCCACTAGTTTGTGCCGAGTGTCAGGTGTGCGCCAGGTCCGATGGTGGGCATTGGGGGTGCCGCAGCCAAATCCAGCACACAGGCTCCACCTGATCTCACGGAGATCATGGTCGGGCAGGAAAGACGTGCTGAATGAGTAACCGGAGGTGACATGGGAGAAGTCCAGAGTGCTATAGAATTTTACATAAATGAAAACTGCAAATCGTAAAAACGTCTGGAAGAATATACACCAAACTGGGAGCAAGTACCTATGAGGCAGGGCAGCAGAGGTCTTTAGCTTTCTAAGTTACTTTCTAACTTGAATAATTTATTTCTATAGTTGCTTTCTATTTTCTACATGATAATACACATACACAGGGTCCGGCAGAAGTAAGGCCTGTGTGAGTGTGGTTGGTAGGGGAATAATAGGGGTGTAATAATTTGCAGTTTTAATTTGAACATTTCACCTAAAATGTCATATGGTGTGCTTGAGTGTGATACTGTTATGTTACAGAATGACATGCTTATGATTTTGTAATAAAAGATTTTGTAATAAAAGGGGGCATTATTTGTACTGGACCCTGTATATATTTATATATTATTTAAATGTTTTATAACCAGCCTATATTACTTTTGTACTTATAAGTATAAAAAATAAAGACATTAAAAATGAATTTGAAGGCCCTGGCTGATACCTCAGATGGTTAGAGCATTGTCCTGGTGTGGGTTCAATCCCCGGTCAGGGCGCATACAAGAAGCACCCAATGAATGCATAAATGAGTGGAACAACGAATCCATTTTTCTCTCTCCCTCTCTTCCTCTTTCTCTTGAAAATCAATAAAAAAATTAGGTTTGAAAAAAAAAGAATAGTATTTCAATTTTCTGGAGAATATGAGCATATTTGATTTGGGACCTGGGTTCTCACGCTGCAATTTATTTTTTGCTGTGGCGATGTGAGGAAGGTAAAGAATGAAGTGTTTCCGCCGAAACCAGGGGTGGGCAGGCCCTCAGCTTAGATCTGCTGGTCTCGAGCACACAGGCGCTTGCCCTTGGCAGCAGGTGCCGCCCCGCGGAGTGTCAGGTTGAATGAAGTGTCCTCTCGAGACCTCACAGCATCTTTGCATGGTGGTCCTGAAGAAGGACTGGCGAGGTTTGACACAACAGGAATGACAGTGAGTTAATGCAGCCCGTGGAGGGGACAGCCGTGGGGACATGGGCAGCGGACCACAAATCCGGTGGCCGTTTTCCATGGAGAAGTGGCCCCGGCTCAGAAGGTCAGACACAGAGCCCTCGTCCCTGCTCATTAAGCATCTTGCCTTGAGGAGCAGCAAAGTCCTGCAAGGTTACCAAGCACAATGCAGAGCTCCTCTTGCCCTCTGCTCCCCGGCAGCGCGCCCCGTCCCGGGGTCAGCCTTTGTCGGAGGCACAGGGTGCACCAGCCAACAGCTTTGTTTTAGAGTGAGTGAGCCGGGGCTCTCTTCCTCCTTCAAAGGCTTTTTCTGGCTCTGAACAGGTCTGTGCGCACACAGCAGATGGCTTTCTGAGGAGGCTCAAATGCATCCCATCAAGGAGGACTGTTATTCCAATCTGATAGAGTTTTCTATTTTCAGCTAGAAAAACGAGTGTCTGTAAGTAGAAAAGGGAAAAAAATAATAGGGAACTGAGAGGAACAAAGGCAGTCAAGACTTGAGGGATAGACTTGGGAGTTTTCAGTTTTGTAGATCCTCTCTGCCTCCAGGCACTGGTCTCCCTGGTGGCTCAGAAGGGAGCCACCACGGAGGTGGCTACAAACAGTGAACTGTCCACAATGGACACCCATCCGCTGCGGGACAGTGGATACCTCTGCAGAGGGCTGGCAGGGGCAGCACTGGGAAGGGTTGAAAGAGGGGCTTCAGTCCTGGCTGGGTGGTTCCATTGGTTGGAGCATCATCCCATACACCAGAAAGTTGGGGGCTTCAATTCCCAGTCGGGGCACATACCTAGGTTGCATGTTCGATTCCCGGTCAGGGTGTGTATGGGAGGCAGCCAATCAACGTTCCTCTCTCACATGGATATTTCTCTCTCTCCCTCTTCCTCTCTCTCTAAAATCAATACACATAGTTTCCAAAAATTAAAAAAAGTGGGCTTCCAGTGTTTTTATAACTTTTTCCCCCCTTAAGTTAAAAAATAATATATGTGATTAGCGGGTACCCGAATGTTGTTAGCCGTTGACAAGAACTGTGACTAGACTTCTCAGGTTAGAATGCCAGCTTCTCCACGACAAGTTAAGCAACCTTAGCAAGTTACCTACCTGTTCTGTGCCTCAGTTTTCTCATCTTTATAATCATATAGTAATAGCAAATAGACTGTGGGGTTGTGGTGAAGGTTAAATAAACTCATTTGTCCATTCAATAAATATTTATTAAGGGCCCACTATATGCCTGGGTTACTCTGGGTGCCAGGTTACGTAGCAATGATCAAAGCACACGGAAGCCTGTTTTCAGGGAGCACGTACTCGAGAGAGAGAGAAATAAGAAGCTAACTGTGAACAATACAGTGTGTTAGCAAGGAACACTAAAGAGAAGAATAAAGCAAGAGAGGTGGGTAAGGTTGAGGAGGCTGACAGTTTAAAGATTTTATTTATTTTTAGAAAGAGGGAAAGGGAGGGAGAAAGAGGGAGAGAAACATCAATGTGTGGTTGCCCCTCATGCGCCCCCTACTGGGGACCTGGCCTGAAACCCAGGCATGTGCCCTGGTGGGGAATTGAACCAGCAACCCTTTGGTTCACAGGCCCGCGCTCAATCCACTGAGCTGCACCAGCCAGGGCTAATGGTTTAGACAGAGTGGCCAGAAAAGGTCCCACTGAGAAGTGACATGTGAGCAAAGCTCAGAGGAGGTAATTCAAGTCCTGAGATCGTGCCTGGCACTCAAGAATGTAAGCTGTTACTATTATTATCTGCATCTGAAATGTATCTTATTTTTATGTTAATAATGAGACTTTTTCAATGACCAAGAAGAAGACTATGTGGACATACGGAAATGACTGGGATAAATAGCAGAACCTTCACGGCATTTTGGAAACATGTGTCAAGGCTCAGCTGTGTCAAGAAAGCTTGCCTCCAGAAGCGACTGGCCCAGAGAGGGGAAAAAATTCAGCCAGAAAACAAATGACTCAAAAGTAATTTACATTTTAAGGAGAAAGACATGAAAAGGCTTCAGTGATCTTCCTTTCAAATTGGGAACCGAAAATTGAAGTGTAGGATTGGAAATGGACAACTATTCAATATTCAGAGCAAAAGTGTAAAAGGCAAAATAATTCCATATTACAACCTGTTAAAGAAGAGGGAAAAGGGGTAGAAAAAGTAATGAGAGAGAAAACTGGAAAGCAGGATGAAATAGAGCCAGTGGACAATAGAAACGGACAGGCTGACACATATCCATAAATAGGCAGAGGGAGGAAATGTAAAATGACGGAAACACTCACAGAAAGAGCGAGAAAAAGGCCTAGAGAGAATTTCATGGAGCCTGGGCCCATCGTTTGGCTTTTGCGTTGGTATCGTTAAAAACTAAAATTAGTGCTGCGTTTCTGTGACTTGAGGTATTAACGGGGTGCGGTACCGATGGACATGTCTTTGCTGAAAGAACGAACAGAAGTGAGAGCAAAGGGGCCCCTGCCCCCGAGGAAGACTCAGGCTTATTTCGAGTCAGGCTTTAGGATTTGCTAGAATGTTCTCTGGGATTCCACACCCAAGGACTTCTTCCTGCAGCCTCCAAATATAGTCACGCCAGGATGCTCACTCAAATAGACAGTGAAAAATGCAGCAACTTTCACCCTGCTGGTTTTTGGGTTCTGTATCTATACACAGTATTCGTGTAGTTTTCAAGCAAGCTGTCTTTTTACACAGAGTAGACCAGTGATATCATAGACAGATTTAGTCATGCCACTGCCTAAGAGATTCTGAGATTCAGACTAATAAGACCAAGGCAGAGAGATTCATTCCACCAACCAGGAGGAGAGCGGAGAGAATATCGCAGCATAAGCCGCGGAGGTAGCTTACAAGGCTGAGAAGCAAAGGACCGGCATCCCAATGCGGCTTCCCATGCAGAGGAGCCAAAATGGAAATTCAGGCTAAATGCAAAGTGTTATTGGAAGGGAGCCCTGTGGCGTGTTTCGGGAGTACATTCTGATCCTGGTTAGGTGAGCTCGGAGCAAGAAAAGCTGACTCCCCGAGGCCC
Organism: Micronycteris hirsuta; assembly: GCA_004026765.1. Classification (NCBI taxonomy): domain Eukaryota; kingdom Metazoa; phylum Chordata; class Mammalia; order Chiroptera; family Phyllostomidae; genus Micronycteris; species Micronycteris hirsuta. Next base: position 6,747 of record PVJI01002234.1, on the reverse strand, counting down.
AGAGGTGCTCTGTGTAGAGAACAGCAGCCGAACAGAAGTAAAATCAAACAGAACTGAGGCCCACTCTTCAAGGGGATGCAAAGTAAGAGAAAGCGGAGGTGGGGGTGGGGCATCAGGGGATGGCAGGCTCCTGGGGACAGAGAGGGGCCCCTTCCCCGAACTTCGGGTGGAATATAAAACCTGCCAATGCGAGGGACTGCTGTTGTCCCCCTTACCTGCCGTTTTCTCTTTTCAAAGTTGCAGTTACCCGTGGTTAGCAGCGGTCTGAAAAGGTTACATAAAAAATTCCAGAAGACAACAGTTTATGTGTTTTAAATTGCACGCCAGTTAGAGCAGCGTGATGGAACCCAGCTCAGTCCTGGTTGGGATGTGAATTGTCCGTGTCCGGGGTGCCCCCACCCACCAGTGACCGAGGAGCCTCTCCGCTCTCAGCTCCTCTGCCACAGTGCGGTGGTGCCTGTGTGCAGGCGACCCTGTTTTACACACTAATGGCCCCAACGTGCAGGAGCGCTGATGCTGACACCTTGGATGTGCCACAGAGAAGCTGTGAAGTGCTTCCTTTAAGTGGAAAGGTATGGAGGTGTAGGAAAGCAACGTGGGATACAGAGGGCTTGGTGTTATCCTCGGTTTCGGGCACCCTCGGGGGTCTTGGAATGTGTCCCCCCGCCATGAATGAAGGGTACTGTTGTACCTGCAAAGACTCTTTAAATTGCCCGTGTTCCTAGGTCCACTAGGTCCACACTCAGTGTTTTATCTTAAGGAAATAACGTAGGCAAAAATGCACCTGCAAGGTAAGGGTACATAAATTGTGGCCTGCCTGTATCCAGGCATTACAAATGTAGTAGAATTGCCCTGACCAGGTGACTCAGTTGGTTGGAGTGCCATCCCGTGCACCAGAACATGGGTTCAAGTCCTGGTCAGGGCACATATGGGAGACAGCTGATCGACGTTTCTCTCCCATGTCGATGTTTCTCTCTCTCTCTCTCTTTCCCCCGTCCTCTCTCTCTGAAATCAATAAACATGTCCTTAGGTGAGGATTAAAAAAGTGTCATAAAATATTCTAAACAGACATGGGCACTCCTCGTGAAAGATGACACGTTGGAAGCGTGTATTTACTTCTGTTCCTCTGGAAGCCCTACAAAACCACATCAGAAAGATCAAAACGGCAAACGTCGGTCTGAAGAACAGGAGAAGAGACGGCACGTAAGAGACGCCGATAAAGTGTTAGAAGCTTGAAAGCACACAGACAGGTGTTAACTGACTGGATGCACCAAAAAGACGACGCTGAGGCCCCGGAACAGGAAGTGACAGGAAACTGGAGACAGTTTGCCCTCAGAACCCCAGGAAGTCTCAGGAGGGTGGGGGCAGGTAGGAGTGGAGCTGAAAAAAGCAGATTGGTTGAGAGACTATAAAAATTATTTAGACCTGAGACAGGAGTAAGACGCTAGGAAAACTCCTTGGCAAGTGGAATAGGGAAACTGAGGCAGGCAGCTGAACACTGTGGCTGAGCAAGTTACAGCCAGGTACAGACTGTCACCAGGCAGAGGCCCCAAGGGCCTGGTGCGGGGGGCAAAGCTGGGATCACAAGAACCTTTCCTCCAGGGTGACCTCTCCTCTCCTGGCCTTTCCTCCCTGGAGACAACGTCTAGGCCTCAGTTGTATTTCAGCTCCAGGCCCAGAAAAGCAGCAAAACCAGGTGGGCTATGCTAGGACCAACTGCAATGAGTAAAGACCCCCTGCCCTGTCACTGACCAATCAGAGGAGACCATGACCCTGAAAGGGCACATCTGGGGAACTGATGAATATTCTACTAAACCCTCCCCTTAGACCTCCCCTAAGATTCAATGCTTTGAGAGAGAGAAAAGCCTCAAGAAAAAGGACCTGGTGAGTGTGTGCTCTCCCTCTGGGGAGCAGCATGTGCTATTCCCTTTCCTTTCCCTCCCCCCACGCCCCACTTCTCTCTTCGCAGGCATGGGTCTCCTAGACTCTGGCAATGGGCAGCTGGCAGCGCGTCCCAGGCTGATCCCCTGAACCTGTCTGTATGACTCCCTTTCCTCTGACTTCCCAGTGAGTTCAGGCAGCCCAGCCCAGGCTCTCCTGTTGCTGCTGCTATGCTGAGCCCTTCCTTGTTTCACTGTCTCCGACTTTAATAGATGTATCCTCGTAGTCACTTGGACTCACGCTGTGAAACCTTTCCTACAGGAAGTCAAGAACCCACATACCACAGCTGGCCCCAGGCAGACCCGCTCAGGGCCAGGCCCCTGTCTGGTACCAGACCCCAAGATACCGTTCCCTTTCTCCTCCCTGCCACCCTGCAGAGGCCTGGGGGATGTCTCCGTGGAGGTGCTGAGTGGCCCCCACCCTGTGGACGGAGGCTCACCGAGGATGGCTTTGCGTTTTCCCTTTTCACTAATTTACAAATTACCTGCAATAAACACACACTACTTGTAATCAGAAAACACTTATTTGCAAAGGATAAAATTATAAAATTTATAGTAATATGCTTACAGGAAAACAAAATTTAGTAGTCTTGAAGGGAGCAAAGTTAAAAAGCCCCCTCTTGCCCACCCCTACTTCCACAGAGATAACCCTTCCTTATTGTTGCTTTGTATATCCTTACAGAAAACAAAATGTTAAAAAATTAAACCAAGACAAAAAAAAAAAAAAAGGCGAGGTGAAGACCAAGAGATTTCAGTCTGGTTAAAACTCAGGAAAGGAGCAAAGACGACACTTCCCTGGAGATTCCAAAGGCCCCGGAGCGTGAAGGAAGGGGTTCGGAGGGAGGAGAGAGGAAACGGATTCTGTCTTGTGTTCAGGGATGCTGCACCAGGCAACGGCCCGGGTCTCCATCTGGCCATATTGTTTTACCATTAAAGAAACGGAACTTTGGCACAAACATGGTTAAATAACAAATAGCTCGTCTCTGTGATTCATGCATTTGCCCATAAGGCCCTGACTTTCTGGGATTTGGAGTAAAAACTCTGAGTGTTTTCGCAGAACCATTTTTGCTGTTAACAGTTTGTCTGTACATGTGGCTGAAGGCCATGGGGGTTGGGGGAGGCAGAGAGAGAAAGATCCTAATACCCTCACACAGGCTCTGCACAGTTTTCATCTGCGGGGAAGAGATTCGCTCTCTGTCCCTACTTTTAATCATTGGATTCGGGGTTGTTCCCAGCCCTTGCTCTGCTTCCATGTAGAATTGCAGCTCTGCTCATCTTCTGCAGATGCCCAGGTCGGCTTTCATGCATCGCTGCTGGTCTCTCCACGGGGGTGTCTCACCAAGGTGAACAATTGGGATTAAATGAAGATGCGCAAGGTCATCCATGCACTTAAGCAAATATACGACATATTAAGTGGAGGTTCGATGTCTTCTGCATAGGTTACCCGGCCAATTTCTTAAACCAAATCGGCAAATTCAAAACACTCTGATACGCCGAGGGATTCCCAGGGGCTCCTGTACTTGAATAATGACATTGTGTTAAGAGGAACTATGGGACAGATGTAAAAAAAAAAAAAAAAAATCCTATTATATGGAGAGCTGTATTTTGGAAGATCATTTTTCTTATAGTGTGCCTGGGAAGTGCTTTTAATGTACGCAAGAATCTTCAGAGAGCATAGGAGGTGGAGAATGGGAGACTTAGTTTGAAATATCGTTAATGACTTTGCTCACGAGTGAAAAACAAATCCAGCCAGGGCGTTCGGGGGCCCGTTTAGCGTGTTTCTGTTTTACCGGAAGGCAGCAAATCTGCTCCCAGTCACGGAGATTTCTCTGCGGTTTTGTCTCGGCATATCCGAGGGGACAAGGCGCATTTCTGCTTGACGCGCTGAATGTTAAAGCTCTTGTATTTAGACTCCATAGCACACACACGTGCTTCTCACTCCACACACACTCACGGGAGCTTGTAAGGAGGGAGCGGGCGTCTTCGCTGTGACACTTGCGGGGGACGATGGGCACAGCCCCTTGGGCCCCGAGGGGTACGCTCAGTCCTGCTTGGTTTTGGGGAGGTGTGTGCCCTGGGGCTCCCCTTCTCTGCACATGGGAGAGGCCATCTCCCCTCCACCCTGAAACATCCCTTTTTCACTTCATTTTACCTACATTTGGTGGAATTTCCTCTCTCCCTCTTTGGTGGTACCTAAGAGGAGTTTCCTTTTTATAAAAGAACCCACGTCTGGGAAAGAGATAAAAAAACTAGTTGGTCTGATATGGCATCAGAGAATCAGATGAGGTCAAGTTTAGCAACAAGCTAGGTCTTGGCGTCTATTAACTACTCCATGCTGAGGCCAGACCTCCACCTGGCCTCCACCCCGCCTCCTTCCAGCCTCAGGGTCTGAAAAAGCAAAAGTGAGTCCTTTCCATCCCCCTCCCCACCCAGCTGCAGGACTAGAAAGAGCCGAGAATACCCAATACCTGGGGGTAGAGCCTGGGTGGGGCGGGAGACAAAGGGATTTGGAGGAGGGAGATGAGAGGGTGGGAAGAGAGCTTGTCGTCAGTGGCCGGGGGTTGCTGTGAATAAGGGGTGATCTTGAGGCCCCTGCCGAGGCTAGGACCAGAGCTCTGTGCTCCTGCGCGAAGGGAGGGTCCAGGTTAAGATGCAGATGAGCCTCATCCTAGGCCTCCACTCCATGCGGTGCAGAGACTGCGCTGGTTAGAGGGGCCCAGGCCTGACTGAATATTTCCCATGTGTGTGCTCACACAGCTAAATTAGACCTTCTGCTTTTTTATTTTTTTGGACTGTATGCCCTTCTCCCTTGTTCTGGTGAAGGGCTATAATGATGGCATCACCCAGGTATCTGCAGCAAAGTCAGAAAATACAGGTAAACAAAAAAAAATTTACATGTTCTAAAATCTGAGCACCTTGTAAAAACCGCCATTTAAGACTTAGATATGTAGGCTGCCAGGGAATTCCTGTGCAAACAGGTACAGCATCTGCCTGGAGCCCAGCAAGTCCATTGTAGAGCTGGACCGGAGCTGGGAGGGAGTTCCCGGAAGGACGTCCCCAGGGACAAAGGGGTACGATAGGGCTGCTGTGTAGCTGACCACATTGAGAGGGATGTCATAGTTCTGACAGAGCCTGGGAAGAACTGGTACTAGGTAACTAGCAATTTAAAGTAAATAAAATAGGCAATATTTTAAATCTAGAAGAAAAATGTCAAAGAAAGGAAATGCAGTCATAGTATGCTGTATGGCTCAGCTCTGAGCTATAGTTAGACTTTATAATGTGAACACGAAATACTGCTTTTCTAAAATTGTGTATTTTGAAATAAGTATAGATGCATAAGAAGTTGCTAAGATAAGGAGGGCAGAGAGGGCCCCTGTACCCTTCACCCCGTTTTCCCCAGGGGCTGCGTCTCTCGTAACTATAAGACAGTCTCTACCAGGAGACTGGCGTTGGTGCAGAGTGAGTGTGTGTGTGTGTGTGTGTGTGTGTGTGTGTGTGTGGTGCTATGTCATTTCATCACGTGCGTGGAGTCACGTGACCACCACGTGGGCGGAGTCACGTGACCACCACTGCACCGAAGATCCAGAGCCATTCCATCATCGCCATGACGATGTCCTTTGTGCAATTATTTCTTCGTAGTTACCTCGCCCCCACCATACCCTGGCACCCACCGGTCTATTCTCTATCTTTATAATTTTACCATTGTGAGGTGGTTATATACACAGAATATGCCCTGTGTGGTCCTTCAAGACTGGCTTTTTTTCACCCAGAGCATAATGCCCTGGAGATCCCTGCTGTGCGTAGCAAGAATTTGTGCCTCTCCGTTGCTGAGGAATATTCCAACGAGACACTGTTTTAAACAGACGTTGTGACGTGCCTGGCCAGCCAGGGCCAGAGTCTGGTAATAACTATGATGACGTCGAAGGTGATGATAATGGCTAACAGTTCCTGAGTCCTTAAAATGTGCCAGACGCCAGGCTCAGTGCTTTACCTGAATTGTCTCGTTTCATCCCCACCACTGCACGTTGTATTAGCTCATCCACGGACCAGGACCCCGAGGCCCAGAGAGGCCCAGCAGCTAATAAGTTCAGTCAGATGCAACAGCCAAGCTCTGAACATGAGCGTGCACGGAGGAAGTGGGATGGCATTTTATTCCTAGGCCCCCAAATCAGAAGAACCCCAGGCCACACCCACAGGGACGTGACCTCCCTGGTGGCCACATGGGTCCTGAGTACCAGCAGGCGAGGGGACTCTTCCTGAAGACCTGGAGCCTCAGCTTCTGCAGTTAAGCCACTAAAATTAGATTTATCTTTACAACAGAAGCCGATTGACTTACAAACAGCTTTTTAGCTTCATAGCTTCTACCAAAGACTCCAGGATCCTCCGCAGAGCGGAGACCATTAAGAGGAAGTAAGTGGCCATATAAAGATTTAACATGCACAGAAATACAGAAATCAAACTCAGGGCCAATTTCGAGACAGATGCCTCTAGGCCCCAAGTGTGCCTGCGTGGTTTCCCCAAAGCCTTACACAATGGTCCTTATGAATGGGCAGCCGGCAGTCCTGAAGAAAGGGTGACGTGAATTTACTGGCCTCCCCAAAGCAGCGGGAGAGTAAATATGTCCTAACAGCAGTTTCCAAGGGAAGGGTGGCTGCCTTAGCCTCGGGAGCTGGCGAAGGACGGTGTCCCCTTCCTGCCTCCTAGAGCCCTTCCCGGGGAGAGGCAGGGCTGCCCAGGCCCCGACGGCTGGTGGCCCGTCCACCCGGCTTGCCTTGCTCCCGACTGGGGTGGAAAGGGGGCTCCTAGC